>SJYC01104666.1:0-55611 GCA_006408675.1 Madoqua kirkii
GGCACCTTGGGAAAAGGAGACGCCTGCAGAGCCCCGAGGAAAGAGGAGGGAGGGGCAGGAGCCCTCTGGGAGGTACCTCCGCCCAGCAACCACTCTCCACCCCTGCTTCCTATCCTCCCACAAAGAAGCTGAAATGGGCAGAGTGTGGGAGGAGGGCGTCTGCTCCAGTTCTGGCCAAGAGGACCGTCAAGAGGTATTCTTTCCTGATGAAAGGAGATTCATGGATGGGGGTGCTCTTCTCCTCTAGCCAGGTGCTGTCACGTCTACATGTGATGTTGGAAGTGTGGCAGCCAATTGCGACCATAAGGCCAAGCCTAGGGCCCAGCTATATCCTGAGGAAAGATGAAGAAAGGGTCTGGGTCCTTGATGATGGCACTGAGAATCAACACTGAACTTTCCCTCAGGTAGGTGAATTATGTGAAATAACGAAACCCCTACTGTTTACAGGCTTCCCTGGTGGCTCAGATGATAAAGAATCTGCTCGCAATGCAGGAGAACTGGGTTCAATCCCTGGGTCGGGAAGATCCTGTGGAGAAGGAAATGGCAACCTGCCAGTATTCTTGCCCGGAAAATCCCCTGGACAGAGGAGCCTGGCGGGCTACAGTCCACAGGGTTGCAGAGTCAGACCCAACCTAGTGATTAACACTTTTTACTTTCCTTTCCTGCTGTTTACTCCTCTCATAGTTGGAACTTTTGCTCTGTACAACTGAAATTATTCTGGCAGAAACAAATAAACCAGCATTTTCCAAATTCCCCAGTGTGTAAGCCCGTGTTAGGAGCCTTTTAAAGGTCATTACTATTTTATCTCCATCATACATGTGAGGAAAAGGAAGATTTTATTCTTGTTGGTGGTGGTGTTCAGTCCCTAAGTCGTGTCCGACTCTTTGTGACCCCAGGGACTGCAGCACACCTGGCTTCCCTGTCCTTCACTGTCTCTCAGAGTTTGCTCAGACTATGCAGTATTGTTCTTTGCAGCATCAGACTTTCACCACAAGACACCTTCACAGCTGAGTGTCATTTCTGCATTGGCCCAGCCACTTCATTCTTTCTGGAGCTATTAGAAATTGCCCTCCACTCTTCCCTAGTAGCATACTGGACACCTACCAACCTGGGGTGCTCACCTTCGGGTGTCATATCTTTTTGCCTTTTCATACTGTTCTTGGGGTTCTCATGGCAAGAATACTGGAGTGGTTTGCCGTTCCCTGATCCAGTGGACCATGTTTTGTCAGAACTCTTCGCTATGACCTGTCCATCTTGGGTGGCCCTGCATGGCATAGCTCATAGCTTCACTAGGTTCTGCAAGTCCCTTTGCATGACAAGGCTGTGGTCTGTGAAGAGGTACTGAGGCTTAGAGCGTTAAGTAACCTGCACAAAGTCACATACTAAGTAGCAGAGGCAGAAGTCTAGTCTGTTGTGACTTCAAAAAAATTTATAGAGCACTTGCTACATGTTAGCCTCTCTCCAGGGGCTGGGAAGGCAGTGCAAAGGAGACACACAAATCTGGGCTTTCGTGGAAGTTCCTTCCATTCCAGTAGAGGAGGCTGGGCTTAAAGAAGTGAACCAATAAGCAAGGTTATTTTATTTATTTTGTTCATGGTGAGTCTTAGTTGTGGCTTGTGGGATTTTCACTGTGGCACGTGGACTTCTTCAGTGTGGCGTGCACACTCTTAGTTGTGGCGCTGGGATCTAGTTCCCCAACCGGGAGTCGGACCCCAGGCCCCCTGCACTGGGAGCACAGAGTCTTATCTACTGAACCGTCAGGGAAGTCCCAAGGAATGTCATTTTGTATTAGTGATGATTACTAAAAAGGTCATAAACAGGGTGATATGGTGGAAAGTAATTGGGTTTCCAGTGTGTGTTGGAGGGGGAGTGAACATCTGAGATAGGGTAACTGGGGAGTGCTTTGTAGAAGAGTCACATTTGAACTAAACCTTGACAGACAGGAAAGAGCTGCTGTTGCCATGAGGGGACCCAGAGAAGGGCCTTCCAGGCAGAGGGAGCAACATGTGCAAAGGCCCTGAGACAGCAAAGAGCTGGGGACATTTGAGGAAGTGAAAGGAGGTCACTGTGACTGCAGCTCCAGAAGGAATGGAGGGGCTAACTTTGGAGAGAGGCAGGAGTCAGCTACTGTAGGGTCTGGTAGGGCCTTACAAAGAGTTTGGATATTATTCTGATTGAGATGAAGAGTCACTGAAAGAGTTCAAGGAAGGGAAAGCATTATCTGATTTACATACAAAAAATTTTTTGGCCACACCCCGAGGCATGCCTGGTCGAGGCATTCCCGAACAGGGATCGAACTCATGCCCCCTGCACTGGCAGGCAGAGTCTTAAGCACTGGACCGCTGGGGGAGTCCCTTTGATTTACATTTTTGCGAAGTCTCTCTGGATGTTGTCTGAGAATTGGATAGTAAGGGGTAGCAGTGGGGCAGCAAGACAAGTTGGGGGGCCGTTGGTGCAGACTTAGACCGAGGCAACAGTGGCTTAGAGTTAGGGCCTGGCCTGGAGAGGGCTGAACAGATTCCAACCAGGTTTCCAAGCCACAAGCAACAGGACTTACTAATGGATTATATGTGCACAGTGTGGAAAAGGGATAAATCAGGGTTGGCCTCAGGGCTGGGGCTGGGGCAGCTGGGGGTGTGGTGACATCCCAGGAGAGAGGAAGAGGTTTGGAATTCTGCTCTTGAGTCCAGAGCTGGTATTCTTTCCATCCTACTCCACTGCCTCCTTAAAGTTAGAAAATACAAACTTTACCCGAAGAGTTATTACTGCCTGTGGATACCTCTGAGTGGTGAGTGATGGGAAGGAAAGGACTCCAGGAGACAGCAGAAGCTCTAAGAGAGCATTTTCTTGCCTCCTCCAAAGTGCTTCTGAAGCACATTTGTTTCCTGGGATTGTTAACTTAGCATGGTGTCTCCTAAGGCTCCCGCAGAAGCAGATCCTGAGACAAGAATGTGAAGGCACATAGTTAACTGGAAGGTGATCTCAGGCAGAACTGCAAGCAGAATTTGTATGGGAGAGAAGGAGGGGAAGGAGACAAGATGCAGTTTGTAACCAGCAGGTTACTACCATGGGCAACTGGAGTGTAGCCTGGCTGGGGACCTCTGAGAGTATAGAGCATGCAACAGAATTGTCCCATTCAAGGGACAAAAAGCTGAGTTCTTCTACTCCAAATCCCCTTCACTGACCAAGGGTTGCTCCCAGGGGCATCAGCTCTCAGCACCTCTGTCTTCCCCTCACACTGGCCCTCAAAGAAAGCCCTCAGGTGGAACATCACAAGCGCTCGCAGGAAGGAATCGTCAGCATGGCCTCTAGAATGGCCGGTGCGGCGGGGATGGGGAGGGACGCCCACAGCTCTGCTATCGCTAATCCAGCAGCGTGCTTTCACTGCTGCTTACCTAGTAGTGAGTGAGTCTTGCAACTACTAGATAGTCATGTTCAAGGCGCAGCCAGCGGATCAGCGTCACAAACCGTTACCATTCACAACGAAGAATTTGTAAATCAACCCCCAGCTTCCTTCACTGAGAGTCTTACTATAAAAAAAGTCAGCTGATCTAGGCAGTGAGACTCATGATGAAAATCGATTTCCATTATGGTACAAGCACTCTGTCTTCTTGCAGACCTGTCACCATTTGCCACGCATCTTCTGCAGCGGCGTGCTAGACTGCGAGACCCTTGAGGACAGATGCTGTGACACGTCCGTCTGTATCCTCAGGGCCCAGCGCAGTGTTCAGTGTGGAGGAGGACCCAGTGGATCTGCACCGTACCATTTTACAGGTGAGGAAACAGGAACGCAAGGAGATTGCCTCCCAGTTCTGCTCCTTGAAGCCTCTAAACCCCAGCACTGCCTCCTGGCCTGATAGATCCACTCGGGATGACCTCTCTCCTAAGGGCGGCACCAAGTGGAATCAACCAGTGTCACTGTCCCCCTTTAAGAGTTGTCTGTTGGCTGTGTCTAGCCATAGGGCCAGGCACACAGCCATTGCTCTTTCCATCCACCCTTCTGCCCGAGCCAGGCTGCTCTCCATTCCTCGGACCACGGGTAACTAGGAGGCCACCACTGAATGCTGTCTTGATGAGGCTAATGGAGACTGTATGATTCCTCGATGAAGTGGGGGCTTTCCCTGGTGGCTCAGATGGTAAAGCATCTGCCTGCCATTCAGGAGAACCGGGTTTGATCCCTGGGTCAGGAAGATGCCCTGGAGAAGGGAATGGCTACCTACCCCAGTATTCTTGCCTGGAGAATCCCATGGACAGAGGTGCCTGATGGGTGACATAGGGTACGGGGTCACAAAGAGTCAGACATGACTGAAGGACTAACACTTTCACTTTCTTTTCAATGAAGTGGGAAAACTCAGGCAGGGGAGTTGCTTTTTGGTGATTCTTCTTTTAACCACATAAGGCTGGCAAACAACTCAGAAATTCTTGAAATTCTGAGGGGAATTTCAAAATCCCCTTGCCGATGAGGGAACACTCCTTGGTCATCGTCACAGCGACTCATGCACAGAAGTGTCCAATGGGTGGGCTAGGTTACATTGTACTGCAGTAGCACCCCCCAATCTGAGTGGTTTAACACAGATGTTTATTCCCGGTCATGTGCCAGCAGAGGGTTCTGCTTATGTGTCCACTCCGGGACTCAGGCTGACAGAGGCTCCATCTTGACATTTGCTGACGGGACTCTGCAGCCGTGAAGGAAGCCCTGTTCTTAAAGCTTCCTCCTGGAAGGACACATGTCCTGTGGGTTTCATCGGCATGAGCAACCCACATGACTATCTTGACTCCAGAGGAGGTGGGGACGTGAAATCCTACCCAGTGCCTGGAAAGCAGGTCAGTACTAATGGGAACAGCTCTAATGATGACCACAGCTGTGCCCTCTGCGGTAGCATGATCTTCACCTTTCTATCCTCTAACATTCGCAGGCAGATTCTTTACCAGCTGAAGCACCAAGAAAGCCCCAGAATAATGGAGTGGGCAACCTATCCCTTCTCCAGGGGGTTCTTCCCTACCCAGGAATCGAACCAGTATCTCCTGCATTGCAGGCAGATTCTTTACCAGCTGAGCTACCAGGGAAGCCCATGCGTTTATGTTAATTGTTGTTGTTCAGTTGCTAAGATGTGTCTGACTCTTTGCAACCCCATGGACTGCAGCACACCAGGGTTCCCTGTCCTTCATTATCTCCCAGAGTTTGCTGAAACTCATGTCCATTGAGTCGGTGATGCCTAGTCTGTTTCAAAAAAGGCATTTAATTTTGCTGACCTTTGCGCAGGAGAACTTGAAGCATCTCATGCCCAACTCGGTGAAACCCATCATGTGTGTGTTAGTTGCTCAGTCTGGTCCAGCTCTTTGTGGCTTCGTGGACCGTAACCCCCCTAGTTTCTCTGTCATGGAATTCTCCAGGCAAGAATACTGGTGTGGGTTGCCATTTCCTTCTCTGGGAAACTCACCATACCTTAACTCAATCTCAACCCTTAGGAACAATCACCAGATTATACTACCCAACCCACCTGTTGGGTTGTTAGCTATTCCCTGCACCTGGATTCCCCATTAACATCACACTGATCCTTCCACTCTTTCTTTGTCTGGACTACTATTGACTGCTAATCACTGTTCCCATCAAGTATCATTGGCTTTGTTGAGTATAGAGAGATTTTTTTTCCTGACACTCACTACGGATTCCTTCCTCTAGCCTAGCCTCAGTCTTTGTTCTCATCACCCACCATGGGCAGGTCTAGACCCACCCCTCATCCACGCCCAGTCTCTTCATCCAATTAAACTGGACCATGAACATCTCTCCTGAGATGTTTGTATTCTACATTACATTAAAGCTTCCCTGTGGCTCAGATGGTAAAGAATCTGCCTGCAGTGTGAGAGACCTGGGTTTGATCCCTGTGTCGGGAAGTTCCCTGGAGAAGGGAATGGCAACCCACTCCAGTACTCTTGCTTGGAGAAGTCCACGGACAGAGGAGCTTGGTAGGAGCTTGGTAGGCTACGGTCCATGTGACCGCAGAGTCAGACACGATAGAGCAACTAACACTTACTTACTTACTTATGAACATCTCTCCTGAGACCTTTGCATTCTAGATTACATTAAAGCTACATCCATATAAACCGTGCATCCATCCATTTTTTTCCCCTCCATACCTTTCTGCCCCAGAAGATGTAGCCAAGATTTATATAGCACCTGCCTCAGTTCTTCCCCTTCTGCTCGAGCCCAGGTTGCTAAGTTTAAGAACATCTTCTTTTCCTACTTGTGGTGCCCAGCCTGAGCACCACCCACAGCAAGTGAAGGGTGGTGGAATTCAAGGGTGTTGGGACCAGGCTGAGCTGGGACGAGCATCTGCTGAAGACAGCACACCCACAGAGTGTTGGGTGGAAGCCAGAAAACTCTCAAGGGGAAGCCAAGGTCAAAGCCAGAAAGGCAATGCCAAGGACAAGGGACAAAGGAGATGGAAACACTGGACACATAGCCCAGGGCCCTTAGCCAGGAGGAGCAAGGGTGGGACAGAGTGAGGTTACAGGTGAACAGGACACAGCCCATGGCCACACAGAGCCCGCGAGCTCTGGGCCACCTCCCTCGCCTCTCCGCTCCCCACACCTTGCAGGCACTTCTAACCCAGTGACAGAACGATTGGCTTAAGAGACCAAGAAACAAACAGAAGCTGGAAATCTGTGTGCCTGTGGCTGTGGCTAAGCTACCTCTCAGCTGGAGCAGTGAACCGGTGGGCGGAATTAGGAATGACAAATACAGCTTTGCAGCTGGAGGAGTTCTTGCACGGGGCCCCTGAGCAGAAAAGGACATGGGGTTAGAGTCTGCCTGAGGGACTTCTTGGCCTGACCCCGCGGGGCTGAGAGCTAGAGGGACCCGCAGAGCTGCAGAGCCGAAGGGTATCAGCGGTGCTACCTAGATGCCGGCGGTGAGCCTAGGGGAGGGCCGCACGCTGCTCCACTGCTGGAGGAATCCGGCAGGGCTCTGGGGCGCGAGGAAGCGCTGCACTCCCGCCCCCTGCCGTCAGGGGACGCTATGGAGCCGCACCCTCCCCTCATATGCTGGTAAGACTGGTTTCACAGGCCCCAGAGGGACCTCAGTTCACTCGCTCAGTTGTGTCCGACTCTTTGCAACCCCACGGACTGCAGCGTACCAGGCTTCTCTGTCCTTCACCATCTCCCAGAGCTTGTTCAAACTCATGTCCAGTGAATCAGTGATGCCATGCAACCATCTCATCCTCTGTCGTCCCCTTCTCCTGCCTTCAATCTTTCCCAGCATCAGGGTCTTTTCCAGTGAGTTAGTTCTTCACATTAGGTGGCCAAAGTATTGGAGTTTCAGCTTCAGCAGAGGGACCTGGGAGTGGCCAAACTCTAGAAGAGGGCTCATGAGAGTGCAGGTGCCTTTGAGTGGGGATAGTGGGGGAAGGCCCTTACTTGAGTTGTGTTCAGACTGGCTGAGGAAACCTCAGATACCATTGGTCTGAAACCTGAAGCTTGCAACTGACTCTTGACAGGCAAACCTCAACCTGTCAAGGGTCCTTCCACATCATACTCGTGGTGGTTATGCGGGGGGTAGGGGGGTGCCTTGGAGAGATTTCTGTCACAAATTATCGTGTCCACTGAAAAAAGATGCACCACTTGAGAGTTGAGGGTTGAGTTTTATTTGGGGCAAAATGAGGTCACTGGAAGGACTGATGCTGAAGCTAAAATGCCAATACTTTGGCCGCCTGATGAAAAGAACTAACTCACTGGAAAAGACCCTGATGCTAGGAAAGATTGAGGGCGGGAGGAGAAGGGGACGACAGAGGATGAGATGGTTGCATGGCATCATTGACTTGATGGACATGAGTTTGAGCAAGCTCCAGGAGTTGGTAATGGACAGGGAGGCCTGAGGTGCTGCAGTCCATGGGGTCACAAAGAGCTGGACATGGCTGAGCGACTGAACTGAACTAAACTGAGGACTGTAGCCTGGGAGGAAGAATCTCGGATAACTCTAAGAGAGAGAGTGCTGCAAAGAGGCGGTGAGGGGAGGTCAATTATAGGACTTTGGTGAAGGGAGAATTCAGTGCAATCGAGCCCTTACTTTACAAGGGGTTCTTTCCTAGTCAGGAGGATCTGATGTCACCATGAAGGGGTTTAGTGCTTCTCTAGATATGATGAGATGCAAGGATTTGGATCATAAAATCTGTTCCCGCTAATATCCAGCTAGCTCAAGACCGGTCCCGCCAGATTCCCTGGAGCACAGGGTGCCTCACTCCACCCTGCACTCCCGCAGGGGTTGTTGAAGGCCAACACCTGCTGTGGCGAGAGGCTCAGTCTCCGCAGAGGCAGGCGGCAAAACGCCCTTGTTGTTCAGTTGCTGGCAATGCTCTTGGCAGGTGCCAACTTGTAGCTGACGATTGTAGCAGTCGCCCTGCACCCAGCATGAGGGCTGCCCTCCCAGATCCCAGCAGCTCCCCCTCCAGGCTCTGTCTCCTGCTCTCTGGGGTCCTATGGAGGACACGTCATCAACACAGGGGCCCCTCAGGTGGGGCCCCTCTCTGTACTCTGAGGGCAGCGGGTGGCACCCCACACCCCCTTTCTCTCCAGCCACACCTTTCCTTTCCTTTTGTCTTCTTACCTCCTGACTAAGGAGAACCCCAAACCTCCATGTGCTAATTGAAGCAGTATCTTTCATCCGTGGATGCAATCAATGGAGCCTCCCAGCATACCCCATGCCATTGTTCTTCCCTCCATGTCTTGGAAGCAGAGAAGAGTGAGAATATCATACCTTGGGTGTCTGATCCCACCCAGAAAGGCGCCGGAAATGCCCGCGACTCACCATAGTTTTAACACCTGTGCTGTACTGACACACAGGTTTCAACTCACTTCAGTAAAGCTTCAGATGAGACAAGGCCCAGAACCTATTATCTCAGTCCCCTGTGGGAGCACTTGCTGCCTTCAGGGTTTAGCAAACACAAGCCCCCCTTCTCTATGAGCAGCTCCCCTGCTTTTAAAAAGTAACAGATGCAACATGCCTGCTAAAACCAGGGTAATTTGCATGTAGAGATTTTTTTTTTTCTTTCTGGCTTATGTCCAGCTACATTTCCAGGAGCCCCGAGGGAAAGTTACAGGAGACTCTGGTCAACTCCATAATCCATCGTGCCTGAAAGATAATGCAGAGAAACTCTCTCAAACGTCTGCCTTCATGGTCTTGTCACCTTCTGATGAAGCACGTCCTCAAGGTGAGATTCTCTAAGTTCTTGCTGAACCGAAAGAGGTGGTTGGCTTAGAAGTCGATTTATCAGAGAGAGTTGGAAGGAAACTGGCTGGAGCAGCTGCTCAGGGCCCCGTGCAGAAGTGCTGAATGTATAAACCGTATCATTGTTTAAAAATGAGCCAACCCGCAAACTCTGGCTTCAAAGAGCTCAGCTTCATACAGTGGCGGGAAGCGGTCAGGAGAGGCTCCTCTGTGATCCTGCCACACGGAAGGGGTTCACCGGCCCTCGCGTACAGGAGACTCTGGTCAATCCATAATCCATCGTGCCTGAAAGATAATGCAGAGAAACTCTCTCAAACGTCTGCCTTCATGGTCTTGTCACCTTCTGATGAAGCACGTCCTCAAGGTGAGATTCTCTAAGTTCTTGCTGAACCGAAAGAGGTGGTTGGCTTAGAAGTCGATTTATCAGAGAGAGTTGGAAGGAAGCTGGCTGGAGCAGCTGCTCAGGGCCCCGTGCAGAAGTGCTGAATGTATAAACCGTATCATTGTTTAAAAATGAGCCAACCCGCAAACTCTGGCTTCAAAGAGCTCAGCTTCATACAGTGGCGGGAAGCGGTCAGGAGAGGCTCCTCTGTGATCCTGCCACACGGAAGGGGTTCACCAGCCCTCGCGGTCATCCCAGCCACAGAAAAGAGCAGAGCTCCTGCCAAGGCTGGAAGGCTGGCTCTCTGGGGTAGCAGTGCAGGGCGCCCAGAGGCCAGAGGGTCTGGGCAGCTGTGAGCCAGGCCAGGTAAGGGAGAGGGGAAAAAAGGCAAGGAATGTGGATGAAGCATGTGCTTTTGTGCTTAGACAGTGCCCGCCAACATTATAGACACACAGTAAATTTTTGTTGAATGAATGAATAACTAACACGGGTCAGGAACTGTTCTAGGTATGGGGATGTATTCATGTGTGTGTGTGCTGCGTGCTTAGTTGTGTCTGGCTCTTTGTGACCCTATGGACTGTAGCCTGCCAGACTCCTCTGTCCGTGGAATTTTTCAGGCAAGAATACTGGAGTGGGTTGCCACTTCCGACTCCAGGGGGTCTTCCTGACCCCAGGATTGCTGTGTCTCTTGCATCTCCTGCATTGGCAGGCAGATTTTTTATCACTGCACCACATGGGAAGCCCTGTATATCCATGAACAAAAACCCAGACAATTCCCTGTGGAATCTCCATTTTACAGGCAAGGGAAACAGACAATAAAATACCAAATATAGACACTGTAGAGCATCCTAGAAGGAGTTACTGCTAAGTCACATCAGTCGTGTCCGACTCTATGTGACCCCATAGACGGCAGCCTACCAGGCTCCCCCGTCCCTGGGATTCTCAAGGCAAGAACACTGGAGTGGGTTGCCATTTCCTTCTCCAATGCATGAAAGTGAAAAGTCAAAGTGAAGTTGCTCAGTCATGTCTGTCTCTTAGCGACCCCATGGACTGTGTAGTCCACCAGGCTCCTCCATCCATGGGATTTTCCAGGCAAGAGTACTGGAGTGGGGTGCCATTGCTAAGAGGCTTGGAAGTGCTGGGGATGGGTGTGTGTGTGGGGTGTTGGAACTGTAAAGAGGAGGATTCAGGGTGATTCCTGATACTCTGTGATACTTTGTGATTCCTGTCATATGACATTCTGAAAAGGCAAAACTATGGAGCCAGTAAAAAGATCAGTGGTTGCCAGAGTTGGGGAAAGGAAGGATGACTAGGTGGAGCACAGAGAATTTTTAGGTGATGAAACTAATATCACAGTAGAAAACAGATGTCATTATGCATTTGTCTAAACCCACAGAATGTACAACATCTAGAGTGAACCCCAGTATAAACTGGACTTTGGGTGATGTATCAAACATGAGGATGTATCATTGTGTTGTAGAATCTGGAGTCACAAAACACTCTTCGAAGGACACTCAAGACAGAGGAGTTTAGTTTATTATGCTAGAGGGCCCAAGGGGTATCAGTTCACGACAGGGACCCCAGTGATTTCGGGGGACTCAGTTTTATACTCCCCACTACATGACTGGCTACACATTAGTGATTAGTTTTACAACATGCAGGTGCAGGCGCTGACGTTAATCTAACTGAGACAACCTGACCTTTACTTCCAATCTTTGTTTGCCATCTGTGAAGGGGGGTTTCCTGGTTTTTCTTTAATGATGGTTAACAGAGTTCAAGCCCAGTTCACATTCTGCCTTAAGACGGCTGACAGCCTTCAAGATGGATTCCCTCTTGCTCCTCTGCCAGCGGCCCCAACAAGTGTAGGTTCAGAACTGTAGCACATATGCCACACTGGTGAGAGCTGTTGATAGTAGGGTGAATGTGTGAGTGTGTGCTAAGTTGCTTCAGTTGCGTCCAACTCTTTGTGACCCCAGGGTCTGTAGCCCACCAGGCTTCTCTAGCCATGGGATCCTCCAGGCAAGAATACTGGAGTGGGTTGCCATGCCCTCCTCCAGGGGAACCTTCCTGGCCCAGGGATCGAACCTCATCTCTTATGTCTCCTGCACTGGCAGATGGGTTCTTTACCACTAACTAGTACCACCTGTAAACCCAGTTGATAGTGGGGAGATTATGCTTGTTGAAGGAAGGAGATATATGAGAGATGTCCATACCTTCCACTCAATTTTGCTGTGAACTTAGAACTGCTCTAAAAAAATAGAGTATTAATTTTTTAAAAATGCAAAATAAAATTAAAAAGCCTGTGTAAAGGTGAGAGTGAGCCTGGGGAGTCCAAGGCGCAGTGAGGTGGCCAATGTGGCTATGTGGATGGAGTGAGGGGAGAAGGGCAGAGAGACGAGAAGGGGAGCGTCAGTCAAGGTCATGCCTGGAAGCAGATGGTCTGTGCACACTGGGTGATTGGAGGAGAGTTTAATGAAAGGACTGCTTGCAGAGTAGACAGGATTCTGGGGCACCCCAAGGGATAGTTCACTAACTATGCCATTACTAGTTCTGAAGCTGAAGGGGCAGGAAAAGAGAAGCTACTTGAACCTAGGCAGAGTAGATGGCTGCGTGCTGGGTGAGTGACACTGGGAGCCACGTAGAGCCCTGCAGGGAGGACGCTGAGGGAACAAGAACCCCAGCTCTCCTCTGCTCTCTCCCTTGGTTGCCTGCCCAGGGTTTCCTATTGTCTGAACCCTCCTGGAAGCCAGAGAACCCACTGCAGGTCGGCCACTGGGCACTGAGAGCAGGGTGAAGGGTGGAGAATGGGGGAACGCGGTGAAGGGTGGAGAACCGATGCACAGGGCCCGGGCAACACTTAAGGACTTTGGGGGAATACAATTGCTTTACAATGTTGTGTTAGTTTCTGCTGTACAGCAGTGTGAATCAGCCACATGCATACATATATCCCTTCCCGCTTAAGTCTCCCTCCCTCCCCCATGCCACCTCTCTAGGTCATCACAGAGCACCGAGCTGAGCTCCCTGTGCCATGCCGCAGCTTCCCACCGGCTGTTTTATACATGGGCGTGTATGTCTGTACGGACTTTCACTCTGAGCAAGAGGGACTTCTTGGTGGTCTAGTGGTTAGGACTCAATGCTTCCACTGCAGGGGGCATGGATTAGATCCCTGATCAGGAGCTAAGATCCTGAGCACCACCACAAAAGAAAAAAAAGGAATATTCTGAGCTAGACAGAAGCCCTTTGGGCTGTTGGACAGAGTGGCATGATCTGTCTTCTGTCATGAATGAATATATCAGTGTCGTAAATAAACACCAAGCACAATCTTCGGTGCTGTCAGTAGTGACCGGGAGCTGGCAGAAGAGCGGGAGCCCTGCGGGTCGGTGGAGAGATGCATGAAATCGGTAACCATGGTTCGTACATCATCGTAAACCGGGGGGAAGCAGAACAGGACGTGGGGGTGGGGGAGGATACAAACACCAGCACCTCCAGACCCAGCAGCCGGGACTTGCTGGGGCTGCTGTATCCTCCTGGCCCCCAAGAGAAGTGTTCCAGATCAGTGGTTCCCTCTAAGATATCCCTGGCCTGGGAGGTGGGGCCCTGGACCACTGCCACGGAGACACCAGGCTTGTGGGTGTGGTCCCTAGCCATCCCAGGGGGCTTGATCAAGCCCCAGGTTTCAGCCTGCATTTGACTACACATAGTGCTTTGCTTTTAATTTCATGACTGCAGCCATGAAATTAAAGTATGCTTGCTTCTTAGAAGGAAACTTATGATAAATCTAAATAGTATATTAAAAAGCAGAGACATCACTTTGCTGACAAAGGTCTGTATGGTCAGAGTTATGGTTTTTCCAGTAGTCATGTGTGGATGTGAGAGTTGGACCATAAAGAAGGCTGAACTTCAAAGAACTGATGCTTTTGAATTGTGGTGTTGAAGAAGACTCTTGAGAGTCCCTTGGATTGAAGGAGATCAAACCAGTTCATCCTAAAGGAAATCAGTCCTGAATATTCATCAGAAGGACTGATGCTGAAGCTGAAGCTCCAATACTGATATGAAGAGCCGATTGATTACAAAAGATCCTGATGCTGGGAAAGATTGAAGGCAGGAGAAGCGGACAACGGGACAAGATGGTTGGATGGCATCACCAACTCAATGAACATGGGTTTGAGCAAACTCTGGAAGATAGTGAAGGACAGGGAAGCCTGGTGTGTTACAGTCCATGGCATCACAAAGTGTCGGGCATGACTTAGGACTTGACAACAACAATAGCAAATCTTTGCTCACCGTTAATGGGCTGAATTGTGTCCTCTCAAAATGTACATCGAAGTCCTAACCCTATGTCCTCAGAACATGACCTTATTTGGAAATAGGGTGGTTTTAGATGCAATTAAGATGAGGTGGTAACTAAGTCAGTCCAGTATGACAAGTGTGCTTATAAGAAGAGGAAGATGACGTGGGGACAGACACACAAGGAGAAGGCCATGTAATCACAGGGGCAGAGACCAGAGTGATGCTGCTGGGACCCCAAGAATCACAACCAGAAACTAGGAAGAGATGGGAAGATTCTCCCTGAGGACCATAAGGGGGAGCACCCACTGCTGACACTCCGATTCCAGTCTTTTAGTCTCCAGAGCTGTGAAAGAATACAATTCTGTTTATTCTGGTTTCAAATACAATTCTAAATTCTGGTTTTAAACCATGCAGTTGGTGGCTGTCAGGACAGCTCCAGCCAACGAGTGCCCTTCAATCCCAGATCAAAAACCCAAGTAGGTGCTTCCAGGCCGCTGTGCTATGCAGGCTACGTGGTACTGGCTTCCTGGCTGAGCACTTTTGCTAGATGCCCACAATCAGTTCACAGCAAGGCTGGCCAGCAAAAAGGGACCCTTTTCTTGGTCAGCCCGGCCCTCCCTGGCTTGCTGGGAACAACAGCTGCTGGGGACAATGTCTGTCCGGCCAGGTGATGACTGTGAGACGAGAGTGGAGTAGTTCCTTGAGACACTGCTGGACCATAGGTAGGGGGTGTTGTAAAGGAGACCCCACTCCGCAGAACCTGGCATGGAACTGGCACTCAATAAATCCTTCAAGAGCAAACTTCTCAAGACTTAAATTAGCTGGTGCAGGGGGTTGAATGGTGACCTCCAAAAAGATGGGTCCTGGGAGCCTAGGAATGTGACTTTTTTGGGAAAAAGATATTTGGATCTTAGACATGACAGGTGAGTCATCCTGGATTAACCCCGTGGACTCTATTTTTTAATGACACATGGCCTTACAAAGAAAGAAGAGGAAACGCAGACATCCATAGCAGAGACGGTGTGAAGATGGAAGCGGAGATTGGCGAGATCTGGCCATGAGCCAGGGAAGCCAGGGAATGCTGGCATCCTGCTGAGGCTGGGAAGGCAGAGGACAGAGCTTCCCAGGAGCCATCAGAGGGAGCTGGCCCCGCCGACACCCTGCTTTCAGACTTCCAGCCTATAGAACCGGGAGGTAATAAATTCCTGACTTGCCAAGCACCCAGTTGGTGGTTATGGGTTGTGGCAGACTCCGGAAACTAATAAAGTTGATAAGCTTAACTAAGGAAAAACTGAACCTGATGGGGACAGAAGCCACTAACAACTAAAGAAAGCCTCTGGGTGGCATCGAGTATCAGCCAGATATGGGAGGATTCAGTTCTGAGAAGGGCCAAGGTGAGTTAGATCCGCTGAACCCAGAGACAGAACTCAGAGAAGTTATCAGCCAAGCCTGGCTGTTTGCTTGCCTCTGGGTCTGACTGCCATTTGTCCTCCTATTGTGCTGTTTGCCCCATCCTAGTTAGCATCCCTGATGGAAACGTGCTCTCTTCAATGAATGGGTCCCTGTTGAGACAAATGGCCTAGTTAGGGGCCCGCCTCAGGAGATGTTCTTGTTACGGACAATCCTTTGTCTTCCTGGGGTCCCGTAGGCAGTGGTGCAGTCTCTCCAGCCCCCAGGAAGGTGGTTTACTTCGGTTTCCTGGGCAGCTGGCATGGTGTGGGCGGTGGGAGCCGATTCCTCACCTCGTTGCCCAGAGGCTCTTCCTGGAGACAGCAGGGCGCAGCACCATCTGGCTTCTGAGATGAAGCCTCACTTGGAACGAGACGGTTCAGACCGAGGCCAGGCCTTCTGCCCCGTGGCCACCTTGCCAGCCCTCTAAACACTCGGGGCCCAAGTCAGAACATGGGGATCGAGCTTCCTGCCCCTACCTTCCTCCCTTTCATCTGCTCTTTTGGACGCAGGGTTCTTCTGACCAGATGAAAACACAAGTAAGAGAAGAGAAGATGGAGAAATTGAGGCTGTTGATTTAGTTCAAAAGGGAGAAGAAACAAGGGGCTGTGAATGTGGCCTTGGAAAGGTATGCCACAGAAGATTGACTGGGCCTGGTCTGGAAGGTTCCTGACTGGTAAGGGGCAGATTTAGGAGATGGATCTTAGCCTCAAGGGAAAGCACAAACATAATGAACTACCAGAATGTGGTGGCTGTGTGGGGTGCTTTTGCTCTGAGATCTACCCAGCTCAGTGCTGCAGTGGAAGGAGCCAGTCAGGATGCCTTCCCAGACCCTGACCACCCAGCCTTGCGTGAGTGGAGTGAGGGCTACCATGTGACCCAATACCAACCAGCCCATTGGCTGGACAGTGACCAATCAGGTGCTTCCTTTGAGAATTTGCACTGAGACACAGATTCCTCCACAGGGTGGGTGCATGCAGAGGAGATGTTTCCAGAGCCCTGCACCCCGACCCCCGACTTTCCCCCTCTACCCTCCTGTCTGCTCACCCAGGGCAGCTCGGAGCCACACCTGTGCTCTCCACCTGAGGACGTCTGGCAGTGGGATCACGCATAGCACCAGGCCAGACAGAAATGCCAGAGTTAATGCCCCGAGAAGCAGCCCTCAGCCCGATGAGTAGATCCAGGGCGTAAAGAGCCAGCTTCCTCAGCCCCGAGTTGGGATGACTGTTTTCCAGGGTTTCCCAGCAGGACTGAGGTTCCCTGCATGTGGTGGTAATTTGCCCAGTGAAACCTCTTATATGGACTTCCTTCTTCTCTGTCTTACTTCCTCAGTTTCCACAGGGTTTGTGGGGTGCCCTCCAAACAAACTACATCCCTAGATTCCTTTCGTCAGGGTCTGCTCCTAGAACAACCCAAACTAAGACAGGGCTGGGTCTCCTGGGTTGTGTAGACGGGAGCAGAAGGCTGTGTGGGGAGGGACATTAGCATGAAGGCAGCAGAAATGTGGGTCTCAGAGAAGCAGACTGTGCGGGTCAACGAGGCCTCTCGGAGACAAGAAAATAAAAGTCCCACGCCCACAAAAAGGAGAGAAAGACGTAGAAGCCACCTGAGAAATAGAGGGACCAGCACTGTGCCCCTCCCACAGCCCCCTTTCCCTGTGCTGAAAGGTTTCCCCTTGGCCCTAAAGCTTTAACAACAGCAAAAGTATACACTACTGTGTGTAATACAAACAGCTGATGAGAACTTAATAGCACAAGAAAAAGGAAAAAGAAGGTACCATCTGTTTGTAGCACATATATTATTGTTGTTTAGTTGCTAAGTTGTGTCCAATTCTTTGCAACCCCATGGGATCCTCTGTCCATGAGATTTCCAAGGCAAGAATACTGGCGTGGGTTGCCATGCCCTCCTCCAGGGGATCTTCCCCACCCAGGGCTCGAACCCAGGTCTCCCATATTGCAGGTGGATTCTTTACTGCTAAGCCACCGGGGAAGCCCAGGATATATATTAACTTTTAAAATGCATTCTGAACTGAACTGAACTTTTAAAATGCATTCCAATATGCTTTGGACAAATACTGTTTGATTCTCCTTATATGAGAAACCTAGAATAGTCAAATTCATAGAGTCAGAAAATACCTGACTAGATGCCAGGGGCCAGGGAGGGGGTGGTGGGTGGTGGAGAGGGAGGATGGGAAGTTAGTGTTTAACGGAGACAGAGTCCCAGTTTATAAGAAATCAGTCCTGAATATTCATTGGCAGGACTGATGCTGAAGCTGAAACTCCAATACTTTGGCCACCTGATGCCAAGAACTGACTCCTTGGAAAAGGCCCTGATGCTGGGGAAGATTGAAGGCAGGAGGAGAAGGGGACGACAGAGGATGAGATGGTTGCCTGGCACCACTGATTCAGTGGACATGAGTTTGAGCAAGCTCCAGGTGTTGGTGAAGGAGAGGGGAGGCTGGGGCGCCGCAGTCCATGGGGTCTCGAAGAGTCGGACACGGCTGAGCGACTGAACCGAACTGATGGTGAGGGCTGCACGACAATGTGAATGTACTTAGTTCCACTGAAATGTGCGGTTAAATATGGTTTAAAAATATGTTTACATCATGTGACTTATACTACAATAAAACGCTAAAATATAATAAATAAAATGAAATTTAATAAAACAACAGTTAACTCTATGCATCTTACTCTATGCCAGGCCCTTTCTCAAGGGCTGAGCCAATTCAGTTGTTAGATTTTCAGCAATGAAAAATCCAGGCTGCCCTAATACTTTTGGAACATACATTTCCTAAATGTTTATTTTACATTTGTTTATTTTACATTTCCTTTATTTGATATCTGAAATTTAGATTTAGCTGGGTGTTGCCTTGAGTCTGATAATTCAATGTACCATAAGGCGAGTGCTCATGATCATTTTATTGATGAGGGGGGCCAGAGTATTAACTACTCTTGGTCTTTGCCATTAATTCGGGTTCACATGGTGGCCAAGTAGTCGGGCCGGGCTGTGTGCCCAGATGATCTCAAAGCAGTGCATTCTCTGATGCTAATTCTTTGTGGTCAAGTGGGGACATAGTGGATTGGTGTTTGAGTCTTGCCTCAGTTCGGTTGCTCAGTCGTGTCCGACTCTTCACGACCCCACGGACTGCAGCACCCCAGCCTTCCCTGTCCTTCACCAGCTCCCGGAGTTTGCTCAAACTCATGTCCATCCAGTCAGTGATGCCATCCAACCATCTCATCCTCTGTCATCCCCTTCTCTTCTGGCCTTCAATCTTTCCAAGCATCAGGGTCTTTTCATCAGGGTCTTTTCTCAACATCAGGGTCTTTTCTTCACATCAGGTGACCAAAATATTGGATTTTCAGCTTCAGCGTCAGTTCTTCCAGGGTTGATTTCCTTTAGGATTGACTAGTTTGATCTCCTTGCAGTCCAAAGGACTCTCAACAGTCTACTCCAACACCACAGTTCAAAAGCATCAATTCTTCGGTGTTCAGCTTTCTTTATAGTCCAACTCTCACATCCATACATGACCCTGGAAAAACCATAGCTTTGACTACACTAACCTTTGTTGGCAAAGTAATATCTCTGCTTTTCAATATGCTGTCTAGGTTGTTCACAGCTTTTCTTCCATAGAGCAGGCGTCTTTTAATTTCATGGCTGCAGTCACCATCTGCAGTGATTTGGGAGTCCAAAAAAATAAAGTCTGCCACTGTTTCCATTGTTTCCCCATCTATTTGCCATAAAGTGATGGGACCAGATGCCAAGATCTTAGTTTTCTGAGTCCTGCCTAGGAAGTCTTTGACAAGAAAGATGAACTTGTAAGTTGCCTTGGAGGAGAAGCAAAGGGGGGTTACTGCTGCGTGTGCGTCAGAGCTTGTCCAGGCGAGGATGTGAGAGGTTTTGCGTGGACCTACTGGGGCCATCAGTGAGCAGCCACCTGCCCTAATTTGTGGAGGCAGCTCTAGTTTAGATCAGTTGTCTTGAGGTCTCACTCTGTTCAGTGTGTTGTTCATAAACAAAATCTATTTTTTATATTTATTTGATTTGTTCTCCAGATTGTGGGTTGCCCACCTGACAGGTATGGAATTTGACTTTATCATACTTGCACCTCTCTGAGCATCTCGGTGTGGCTTCTTCTTTGTCTGTGGACATAGAGTATCTTCCTTTTTTGGTGGGTTCCAGCATCCTCCTATCGATGGTCGTTCAACAGCTAGTTGCAATTTTGGTGCTCTCGCAGGAAGAGATGACCACTTGTCTTTCTACCAAAAGCCTATATTTGTTTTATTTATTACATATTTATTTGGCTGTGCTGGGTCTTAGTTGCAGCATGTGGAATCTAGTGCCTTGACCAGTGATCAAGCCCAAGCCCCCTGCCACTGGACCACAGGGAAGTCCCCCCCAAAGTCTGTTATAAATAGTTTCATTCAGATAAACTGCATGGGTGTGGTGGACCTCCCTTGACACTTGTAGCTGCCACTATGACCTCATCTAGTTGTGTGTGACATGTATGGCTCAAGCCAGATGTTTCCTAGCAATGTCTGCCTTTTCCAGGTGCACAACTTAACCAACACCTTTCTTTGAAGGACAGCACGCAAGGTGCTCACAAAGCAATGAAGTGCACAGTGACATGGGTGGCCAGGGGAAGCCAACTGCTGCCAGTCTCATCTGATAGTAGAAGAAAGTGTTTGATACTGATGATCTGGTGACCACTTGTTGTGCCAGTAAGGCTGTGATGCTGAAGCCACCAGGCTGCTCGTTGACAGTGTCAGCGGGAGGTATGGAGGCTCTAGATGAGGCACGTGGCGCGTGTGTGGGACAGAAGCTGGGCAGTTCTGTCCTGCAGCACGGAGAGAAGTCCGCGTGCGCTCGCTGTAGGAGTGCTGTCCCTTATCACATGGCGGAGCTTTGTAACACTGTTTACATTTTCAATAAACCCTCCTGGTCATAATGAAGCTCAGAAACATCCATGTGCATATTTAATGAAAGCTTAGGCACTATTTTTCTGCTTCTGAAGAAAGCCATTGATGAGCATGTATCTAGCAAAAAATGCTGATGTTTACGCAGACACCACAGGAGCTATGGTCACTGACCACAGTGAAACCAGAAGACATGAATCTACTGAAGAAGCATCAACATCCAGTGCAAAAGGTAGTGCTTATTTTTAGGATGTGATGCCCTAAGTGGATGACTTTAACGTGCGCAGCTCCGGTAAAGTCCATTGACACATCTCTCTGTGAACAAGGACTTTCCTTCCCATCAAATGCCTTCTCCTTAAAATTAACCTTGCATATCTTGGGGCAAAGAATTTGAATAGACATGTCTTCAGAGAAGATATATAAATAGCTGAAAAGTATGAAAAGATGCTTGATATCCTTAACCCTTAGAGAAATGGAAATTAACATCACGAGAGACCAACTCACATGCATCAGAATGACTGTTACTAAAAAGCAGAAAATAACAAGTGTTGGTGATGATGTGGGGAGATTGGGTCTCATGTGTATAGCTGTTGGAATGTAAAATGGATCAGTTTCAATGGAAAATGGGATACCAGTTACTCAAAATAGTAAACATAGAACTGCCATTTGATCTAGCAATTCTGCTTCTAATAATAAGCCTGAAAAAGTTGAAATGAGGGACCTGAACAGATCTTTATAGTTCCATGTTCATAGAAGTATTATTCCTGATAGCCAAGAGGTGGAAACAACCCAAATGTCCATCCACAGATGAGTGAGAAACAAAAGGCGATAGATACATGCAGTGAATATTATTCCGCTTAAAAAAGGATATTTGACTATGTGCTACAATATGGATGAACCTTGTGGACATTATGCTGAGTGAAATTATGTCCGTGCTAAGTTGCTTCAGTTGTGTCCGACTCTGCGCAACTCCGTGCGCCCCAGGCAAGAATACCGGAGTGGATTGCCATGACCTCCTCCAGGGGACCTTCCTGACCCAGGAATCAAACCTGCATTGGCAGGGGGTTCTTTACCAATGGCGCCACCTAGATACAAAAAGAGGAATATTCTATGCTTCTACTTGAAGTGTTCAGAACAGTTTAATTCATAGGGAAGCAAAGTAGGATAGTGGCTGCAAGAAGCTAGAGGGAGAGAGAAATGAGCATACTTTTTTTAACAGGTACAGAGTTTCAGTGTGGGATGATGAAAGGATCTGGGGCTAGTTGTGCAACAGCGTGAATGTACTAAATGCCACTAACCTATACCCTTAACATGGTAAATTTTGTTATGTATGTTTTACTGCAATAAGAATCAATCATATTTATTCCCAGTTTCCTTGTACATATACAAAGAGAAGTGATAACTGTTAGTATGTGGGCTCCGCTGGTAAAAGAACGACCTTCAGTTCAGTCGCTTAGTCGTGTCCGACTCTGCGGCCCCATGAATCGCAGCACGCCAGGCCTCCCTGTTCATCACCATCTCCCGGAGTTCACTCGGGCTCACGTCCATCAAGTCCGTGATGCCATCCAGCCATCTCATCCTCTGTCGTCCCCTTCTCCTCCTGCCCCCAATCCCTCCCAGCATCAGAGTCTTTTCCAATGAGTCAACTCTTCGCATGAGGTGGCCAAAGTACTGGAGTTTCAGCTTTAGCTTCATTCCTTCCAAAGAAATCCCAGGGTTGATCTCCTTCAGAATGGATTGGTCAGATCTCCTTGCAACCCAAGGGACTCTCAAGAGTCTTCTCCATTACCACAGTTCAAAAGCATCAATTCTTCAGTGCTGAGCTTTCTTTACAGTCCAACTTTCACATCCATACATGACCACTGGAAAAACCATAGCCTTGACTAGATGGATCTTTGTTGGCAAGGTAATATCTCTGCTTTTCAATATGCTATCTAGGTTGGTCATAACTTTCCTTCCAAGGAGTAAGCATCTTTTAATTTCATGGCTGCAATTACCATCTACAGTGATTTTGGAGCCCCCTCAAAATAAAGTCTGACACTGTTTCCACTGTTTCCCCATTTATTTCCCATGAAGTGATGGGACCAGATCTTTGCTTTCTGAATGTTGAGCTTTAAGCCAACTTTTTCACTCTCCTCTTTCAATTGCAAACAGTTAAATGATGGCAATCGATATCAGTGTCATCCAATGTTTTAAGTATATCAGTTGACTCCAGTGAACCGAACTGAACTAACTCTAGTGGGGATTTGATTTTTTCAATCAATTAGTGAAATCAAAATAAAGCTTTAAGCGGTTTATTCTACCAAGGATAAAACTTCAGAAATTAATGTACACATCATTGTAAATCTAGTTAAAATATCCAACACTGAAGAAAATTGTTTCTGTGGTCTCAATACACATATATACTCTGGTGAATCACAGCTTCATGATCAAAATGATGTCTTTACTAAATCAGCAATGACCTTGGATTTGGTTGTGATATACATGTATTTTTTAACTCATTTAAACTAACTGTGATATTCACCAATGGAAATAAAAACTGCAGTTGTTAAACATTATGAATATTTTTACACATACTCAGTAACTGATATTGCTGAAGCAGCATTAAAAAATGCATTCTTTTTGTGCTGGCGAGTCATTAATCAGATGTTAGAAATGCTTGAGCTTTGGAAGAATTACTTTGTACATCAGCCTGAGAGTCTTACCAAGCTTTTTTTTTTCTTAAAGAGAATTGCAACATTTTTGTCAAAAATTAGTTAGAAATATTTAATCAAAGTACTCAATGAATGGAGCACTAAAATAAAACTTCAGCTTTTTAGCAAAATGCAATGATTGAAGACAAAGCTTCCAAATAGGAAACCATGAAAATGAAAAAGAGGAATTGAAAGATTCTAGGATGTGCTTTGGGAAATCTTAACTTGAAGGGAGAATCTTTGGATGGAACTTCTGTTTTTAAATGTATACATTTATATTCAATACCAGATGGAATAACATTAAGAAAGGCCTACAATCCAAGTCTGACAGAACATTCAAGAGTCATAAATGGAGATCTATTAGTTGATGCCTTTTTATCTTATAATGACACTAAGGACAAGTAATCTGAAAGGAGGCAAAAAGACAATGTGTAGGAATACCTTGGCTGAAATGTTATACATTTTGATATGAAATAAATTAGAAATGAGAATCTCCTTCATCTAGCAAAATTTCCTTTGAGCTTACCAGGTACCTCAGCACCTGTAAAGAATATTTTCTCAATTAAAAATATCATGGTCTGCCTGTGTCTGCTGCAAGGGCAGGGGGTGTGGGAGGGACGGATTGGGAGTTTGGGACTAGCAGATGCAAACTATTATATATAGAATGGATAAGCAGCAAGGTCCAACTGCGTAGCACAGGGAACTACATTCAATATCCTGTGATAAACCATATGGAAAAGAATATAGAAAAGAATATATATATATGTATGTTTAACTGAATTACTTTGCTATAACACAACATTGTGAATCAACTATACCTCAATAAAACAATTAAAAAATTAAAAAATCATGGTCTGTAGAGAAGTCTTTTGAAGATCTCAGTAATTTCAAGTGTACTAACAAATGCAACTTTGAAGATAATTTCAGGTTATGTTATAAAAACCTAAAAATACTGAGTCCAAGTTGAAAAAAAAACCACATTTTTCAGAAGAGTATGTATGATATAATATTAGAATTAGGTGCAGCTACAAAATAAAGTACTTGATTGTGTATCTAAAGTAATGATCCATCTAATTTTTATTTAATGTTCATGCAATTAGTATAAATACTTTAAACATTTTGTTCAGGTATATACATATATGTTATTTTTACTTTGAGAATTTTCTTTTTGAATACAGGTTTTGAATCAAATTATTTTATGGGTCCACCAATGTCATAAAACCAGTTTGTTGATCGATATATAAATATGTTTAATACAACTTTCCAGATGGCACAAGTGGTAAAGAACCCACCTGCCAGTGCAGCAGATGTAAGAGACACAGATTCAATCCCTGGGTCAGAAAGATCCCCTGGAGGAGGGCATGGCAACCCACTCCAGTATTATTGCCTGGAGAATCCCATGGACAGAGGAGCCTGGCTGACTACAGTCTGTTGGGTGGCAAAGAGTTGGACACAACTGAAGCGACTTAGCATAGGACACAACGCAACTTGAATGGCTGTTAGTATCCTCTAGCCTCATGGGAGAGAGGCCAGTCCAGACTTTACAATCCTGCTCAGAAGACTATTTGGAAAGGCTGGGACGCCATAGTGACCATGCAGTGAGTGGACCAGAGGGAAAGGAAAGAATGCACTGCCCACACTAAGGTGTTGCGACCGCAGTGCCCCAGCTGGAGCCCCTGAAGGAGCCACAGCAGTGGGAGCAAGGTGGCTCCGCTGAGCCACTTCACTGTAGAATCAGTCACGTGGCAAATCTCGTGCCCCCCTCCCTGCTTTCCCTCCTCCACAGTCCAGCCCACAGAAACCAGAAGCTGGAGTTAGCCAGAGAGGGAGAGGGAAAGGAGCGCAGGACCACAGTCCAGTGCTGGAGCATGAGGGCTGGAGGTGGGACAGAAGTCTTGGTGTTGTCTCATCTGAGTCAAGACTTGGGTATTGATGGGACTGGAGAGCTGAATTTCTGAATTGAGACGATGGTTGCAAAGAAAGTTACCCAAAGGACTTTTCATTTTTTAAAAATATTTATTCAGCTCTTTTGTTTTCGACTGTGCCAGGTAGCAGGCGGGATCTTAGTCCCTTGACCAAAGATCAAACTCCTGCATTGGAACCACAGAGCCTTAATCACAGAACAAAAATTGAGGGGCTAATAAGGAATAAAACACTGATGTTACAATGTGGATGGACCTCAAGAACATTATCCACAGCAAAAGAAGTCAGACACAAAGGTCACATATTGTATGATTCCATTTATATGAAACCCCCAGAACAGGTAAATCCATGGAGGAAGAAAGTGGACTGACTAGAGGTAGCTGGGGTTGGGGTTGGGGGCTCTGGGGGTGGTTAGGGGGAGGAGGGAATGGGATGGGAAGTGGTACAAGGTCTTGTTTTAGCGGGGAGGAAAATATCTTGGAACTTGATAGAGTTGACAGTTGTACAGCTCTGTGGATGTATTAATACTAAAAGCCATTGAATTGTTCACTTTAAATGGTTAATGTTATGTGAATTTTGTCCTCATTTAAGAAAAAATCAACGGGCTGGCTAGCCCAAATGTTCATCCAGGGACTGCAAAAGGATGTCCCAATCCCTCCCAGCATCAGAGTCTTTTCCAATGAGTCAACTCTTCGCATGAGGTGGCCAAAGTACTGGAGTTTCAGCTTTAGCTTCATTCCTTCCAAAGAAATCCCAGGGTTGATCTCCTTCAGAATGGATTGGTCGGATCTCCTTGCAACCCAAGGGACTCTCAAGAGTCTTCTCCATTACCACAGTTCAAAAGCATCAATTCTTCAGTGCTGAGCTTTCTTTACAGTCCAACTTTCACATCCATACATGACCACTGGAAAAACCATAGCCTTGACTAGATGGATCTTTGTTGGCAAGGTAATATCTCTGCTTTTCAATATGCTATCTAGGTTGGTCATAACTTTCCTTCCAAGGAGTAAGCATCTTTTAATTTCATGGCTGCAATTACCATCTACAGTGATTTTGGAGCCCCCTCAAAATAAAGTCTGACACTGTTTCCACTGTTTCCCCATTTATTTCCCATGAAGTGATGGGACCAGATCTTTGCTTTCTGAATGTTGAGCTTTAAGCCAACTTTTTCACTCTCCTCTTTCAATTGCAAACAGTTAAATGATGGCAATTCGATATCAGTGTCATCCAATGTTTTAAGTATATCAGTTGACTCCAGTGAACCGAACTGAACTAACTCTAGTGGGGATTTGATTTTTTCAATCAATTAGTGAAATCAAAATAAAGCTTTAAGCGGTTTATTCTACCAAGGATAAAACTTCAGAAATTAATGTACACATCATTGTAAATCTAGTTAAAATATCCAACACTGAAGAAAATTGTTTCTGTGGTCTCAATACACATATATACTCTGGTGAATCACAGCTTCATGATCAAAATGATGTCTTTACTAAATCAGCAATGACCTTGGATTTGGTTGTGATATACATGTATTTTTTAACTCATTTAAACTAACTGTGATATTCACCAATGGAAATAAAAACTGCAGTTGTTAAACATTATGAATATTTTTACACATACTCAGTAACTGATATTGCTGAAGCAGCATTAAAAAATGCATTCTTTTTGTGCTGGCGAGTCATTAATCAGATGTTAGAAATGCTTGAGCTTTGGAAGAATTACTTTGTACATCAGCCTGAGAGTCTTACCAAGCTTTTTTTTTTCTTAAAGAGAATTGCAACATTTTTGTCAAAAATTAGTTAGAAATATTTAATCAAAGTACTCAATGAATGGAGCACTAAAATAAAACTTCAGCTTTTTAGCAAAATGCAATGATTGAAGACAAAGCTTCCAAATAGGAAACCATGAAAATGAAAAAGAGGAATTGAAAGATTCTAGGATGTGCTTTGGGAAATCTTAACTTGAAGGGAGAATCTTTGGATGGAACTTCTGTTTTTAAATGTATACATTTATATTCAATACCAGATGGAATAACATTAAGAAAGGCCTACAATCCAAGTCTGACAGAACATTCAAGAGTCATAAATGGAGATCTATTAGTTGATGCCTTTTTATCTTATAATGACACTAAGGACAAGTAATCTGAAAGGAGGCAAAAAGACAATGTGTAGGAATACCTTGGCTGAAATGTTATACATTTTGATATGAAATAAATTAGAAATGAGAATCTCCTTCATCTAGCAAAATTTCCTTTGAGCTTACCAGGTACCTCAGCACCTGTAAAGAATATTTTCTCAATTAAAAATATCATGGTCTGCCTGTGTCTGCTGCAAGGGCAGGGGGTGTGGGAGGGACGGATTGGGAGTTTGGGACTAGCAGATGCAAACTATTATATATAGAATGGATAAGCAGCAAGGTCCAACTGCGTAGCACAGGGAACTACATTCAATATCCTGTGATAAACCATATGGAAAAGAATATAGAAAAGAATATATATATATGTATGTTTAACTGAATTACTTTGCTATAACACAACATTGTGAATCAACTATACCTCAATAAAACAATTAAAAAATTAAAAAATCATGGTCTGTAGAGAAGTCTTTTGAAGATCTCAGTAATTTCAAGTGTACTAACAAATGCAACTTTGAAGATAATTTCAGGTTATGTTATAAAAACCTAAAAATACTGAGTCCAAGTTGAAAAAAAAACCACATTTTTCAGAAGAGTATGTATGATATAATATTAGAATTAGGTGCAGCTACAAAATAAAGTACTTGATTGTGTATCTAAAGTAATGATCCATCTAATTTTTATTTAATGTTCATGCAATTAGTATAAATACTTTAAACATTTTGTTCAGGTATATACATATATGTTATTTTTACTTTGAGAATTTTCTTTTTGAATACAGGTTTTGAATCAAATTATTTTATGGGTCCACCAATGTCATAAAACCAGTTTGTTGATCGATATATAAATATGTTTAATACAACTTTCCAGATGGCACAAGTGGTAAAGAACCCACCTGCCAGTGCAGCAGATGTAAGAGACACAGATTCAATCCCTGGGTCAGAAAGATCCCCTGGAGGAGGGCATGGCAACCCACTCCAGTATTATTGCCTGGAGAATCCCATGGACAGAGGAGCCTGGCTGACTACAGTCTGTTGGGTGGCAAAGAGTTGGACACAACTGAAGCGACTTAGCATAGGACACAACGCAACTTGAATGGCTGTTAGTATCCTCTAGCCTCATGGGAGAGAGGCCAGTCCAGACTTTACAATCCTGCTCAGAAGACTATTTGGAAAGGCTGGGACGCCATAGTGACCATGCAGTGAGTGGACCAGAGGGAAAGGAAAGAATGCACTGCCCACACTAAGGTGTTGCGACCGCAGTGCCCCAGCTGGAGCCCCTGAAGGAGCCACAGCAGTGGGAGCAAGGTGGCTCCGCTGAGCCACTTCACTGTAGAATCAGTCACGTGGCAAATCTCGTGCCCCCCTCCCTGCTTTCCCTCCTCCACAGTCCAGCCCACAGAAACCAGAAGCTGGAGTTAGCCAGAGAGGGAGAGGGAAAGGAGCGCAGGACCACAGTCCAGTGCTGGAGCATGAGGGCTGGAGGTGGGACAGAAGTCTTGGTGTTGTCTCATCTGAGTCAAGACTTGGGTATTGATGGGACTGGAGAGCTGAATTTCTGAATTGAGACGATGGTTGCAAAGAAAGTTACCCAAAGGACTTTTCATTTTTTAAAAATATTTATTCAGCTCTTTTGTTTTCGACTGTGCCAGGTAGCAGGCGGGATCTTAGTCCCTTGACCAAAGATCAAACTCCTGCATTGGAACCACAGAGCCTTAATCACAGAACAAAAATTGAGGGGCTAATAAGGAATAAAACACTGATGTTACAATGTGGATGGACCTCAAGAACATTATCCACAGCAAAAGAAGTCAGACACAAAGGTCACATATTGTATGATTCCATTTATATGAAACCCCCAGAACAGGTAAATCCATGGAGGAAGAAAGTGGACTGACTAGAGGTAGCTGGGGTTGGGGTTGGGGGCTCTGGGGGTGGTTAGGGGGAGGAGGGAATGGGATGGGAAGTGGTACAAGGTCTTGTTTTAGCGGGGAGGAAAATATCTTGGAACTTGATAGAGTTGACAGTTGTACAGCTCTGTGGATGTATTAATACTAAAAGCCATTGAATTGTTCACTTTAAATGGTTAATGTTATGTGAATTTTGTCCTCATTTAAGAAAAAATCAACGGGCTGGCTAGCCCAAATGTTCATCCAGGGACTGCAAAAGGATGCCCCCTACTGGGATGGTTTAAAGGTCAGGGTCAGGAAAAGAAAGTTTTTTTGTAAGGACTCTTTTATCTCATACATTCTGCATATAACTCATACTACTAAATAGGGCTGGATGCAACAAACCATGTCAACTGTACTCCAGGGGATTTAAGGAATTTTCGAGGACTTCCTTGGTAGTACAGTGGTTAAGACTCCAAGCTTCCACTGCAAAGGCATGGATTTGATCCTGGTCTTGGAGATTAGATCACACGTGCTGTGTGATATGAAAAAAAAAAAAAAAAAAATTTTTTTTGAGGGTAAATTTGGTCCCTGCTGGAATTTTACCTACTGCACTGACTTTAAAGCATTACCTCCACATACTCTGAGCAGTGGTAAAGCATAAGACTAAGAGATAAATAGCCTGAACTGTCTCTCTGGGAGCTGAGTCTCATTAACAGGAACATTCCAGGCAGTGGTGAAATTCTACAAACTTTGCTGCCACCGACTCTGGGTCACTTGGTTTGGACCAGAACCAGCCATCCCCTCCACGTCATTCTGTGGTTCAGCTCTTTGTCTAGTCCTAAGTTCCCTTGCTTCTGGATTCTGACCATAAATCCCTCAATTCCTGAGAAAACAGGTTCTGTGCCAAGCCACCAAGAAGCCCAGACAGCTTGGAGTCCAAGAAACTTGCTAGTTTGGAAAAAAGCTCTTGCTCCAGAAGAGAAGTGACTGGCAGCTGGCAGGCATCCTGGGTGTCGGCTCGGGCTGTTGTGTGCCCAAGGGAAGGTGGGCAGACTACTTAAAAAACTAGCAGAACACTACTGAGCTTTGAACTTATAAATGTGCATTACAAGGGTTTTACACGTAGGAACTTAGTAAAAAAACACACCTAGTGGCAAAACCAAGGACTTTCAGTATTTAGGATGAGGTGGGCCAGCGGACGCATCTCTAGCCAGACCTCGCTGTCTCATGAAGGGTTGGAAGATCTGTTTGAGTTGTGTGCAGTCATCCTGCTCTCAAATTTGTTTCTTATTAAAAAAAAAAAAAATAATAACTGGCCAGAAGGGATAAACCCAAATGAGAAAAATTAATCATCAGTCTCTCATTATAATTGCTTTTGTTTTTCAGTATTAATAAATCTTAGGTCATAGAAATAATACAAAGGTTTCAGAGTTTATAATTGGGAGCATTAATTAGTACAAGGAACAAATTTCAAATGTTTCTTCTTTGTTTACCTGGTTGGGAATATGAAGGAGATGAGGGATGTGTGTTTAAGTTGACTTATTTGGAACTGAAAGAGTTTGATCTGGATGTTCCATTCTCTACCATTCAGGAAGAGATTCAGTTCAACTCAGTAGATATTTGCTGTTTCCATTTTGCTCCCAAGCTGGGGATCCTGGGGTGAATAGGATAGCTGTTCCCTCTTTTAATTTGCACATAGGCCTTGGAGATGAGCCCCAGCCTTAGCCCTGGGTTTGAAGGAGACGAGGGGGCAAAACCCATAGACAAACATACTGGACGCACTTCAGATTGTACTCTGGCCTGGGATTTCCATGGAGTGAGCACCAGCAGAGGGGGACAACTGGGTTAGAAACCTTCCTTTGAATAGCTACCAGACTCTCTGGTTCCTTAAGCACATCCTGAATTCAGAGTCTGATATTTAAACTGACAGCCACTCATCACATTTGAAGGGCAGACATCTGAAATTAGAATGTCCAAAGGTCAGGAAAGTGGAAGATGGTATTTGGTGTGTTTTCACAAGGCAGTATGTTTTAAGATACTACAGTCATCTATATGGTGGTTGAAGGTTTTTTTGTTTGTTTGTTTTTAAGACCACCTCTAAAACTCCAGACCCATTTTCAGCCCGAGTACTCCCCATAATTTTGCTCCACATACTGAACAGATAGGCACTGAATTAAGTTTTCCTGAATCTAAGCACCAGCAGTGCTGCCCAGCTCAGAAATACAATAAGCAACACTTATCCCAAAGTACATTGACTTTTAAGAAAAGAATTTCATTCTTCCAAGGATCACAAAATATTTACCCCGAGCTGCCTGCAAGTGCAAATTTCTTCGAGGTTTCCAATTTCCCCTCAGTTGTCTAGACCAGCCATACCCACAAGACTCTCATGCGGTGTCTGTCTCCCAAACAGGTCTGGGAAGTGCTGAGAAAGGGGCTGGGGATTCAGTTTTGCCCTTTGGTGATGGAAAGGAGGGATCTCCTCTTACGCTCTGTTGGCACCAAGAAACTTAGAATTTCAGAAGTGATGACAGCTTAGATTTGACCCAGTGACTGCTCTTCATTTTCCATCTCCAGAACTTTTTATCTTTCCCAAACTGAAACCCAGTACAGTAAGTCTCCTGCATATGAACAAGTTCTGCTCTGAGAGCATGTTTGTTAAGCCCAACAAAGTTAGCCTAGGTACCCAGTAAACAGTCACTATACTGTACTTTATTGGAATAGGTTTATAATAGTTTTCACACAAATATATAAAAAAACAAAACATGAAAAATAAAGAAAACATTCTTAATCTTACAGTGCATGCATGCATGCTAAGCTGCTTCAGTTGTGTCCAGCATTTTGATGCCCTATGGACTGTAGCCTGCCAGACTCCTCTGTCCAGAGGTCTATCCAGGCAAGAATCCTGGAGTAGGTAGCTCTTCCCTCCTCCAGGAGATCTTTCCAAGCCATGGATCGAACGTGTGTCTTGTGCACTGGCAGGTGGGTTCCTTACCACTAGCACCACCTGCTACAGTCTTGAAAAGTGCAGTAGTGCACTACAACAGTTGGCATACAGAGGCTGGCATTGAGTGAACGGGCAAGAAGAGTTAGTGACTCAGGAGGGAGAGGAGGTGGGAGGTGGTAGAGCCGAAGAATCATCACTAGTAAGAGATGGAGGGCAAGCTGCAGTTTCACTCATGCCTGGCATTTGAATCCGTGAAAGTTCGCTACTTGAAGGTTTCTATGTAGGGGACATACTGTACCCATTAAACAATAACAAACAATAACATTAAACAATAACTTCCCAATCTCCCCTCCCGAACCCCCAGCAACTACCATTCTACCTCTGTTCTCTATGATTTTGACTACTGTACTCTAGGAGCCTCATATAAATGGAATCACACAGTATTTGTCCTTTCATGACTGTTTCTCACTTAGCATAGTGTCTTCAAAGTCATCTATATTGTTGCATGTGATAGGATTTCTTTTTAAGGCTATGTAATATCCATTCTTATCAGTGTTAATTAATGGTGTTAATATCCATGAATACCACTTTTTATCCATTCATCCACCAATGGTTGTGTCCGCTTCTTAGCAAATGCTGCTATGAACCTTAGTGTGCAAGTGTGTGCTTGACTTTTTTTTCAGTTCTTTCGAGTATATACTCAGAGGCAGGATTGCTGGATCATATGGTAATTCTTTATTTACTTTTTTGATGGATAATCATAATTTTCCCACACCAGCCACACTATTCTACATAACCGCTAACAATGCACAAGGGTTCTGATTTCTCTGTTTCTTCACCAACATTTGTTATTGTCAGTTTTTGATTATGGCCATCCTAATGGGTGTAAGGTGGTATCCCACTGTAGTGTTTTGTTTTTTTTTAAGGTTTATTTCTGCCTGTGCTGGGTCCCCATCGCTGTGCACATGCTTACTCTAGTTGTAGCGAGTGGGGGTACTCTTGCGGTGCGCGGGCTTCTCATTGCGGTGGCTTCTCTTGTTGCGGAGCACAGGAGCTAGGGCACGTGGGCTTTAGCAGTTGCAACCTGTCGGCTCAGTAGCTGTGGTACACGGGCTTAGTTTCCCTGCAGCATGTGGGATCTTCTAGGATCAGGGAACAAACTGGTGTCTCCTGCATTGGCAGGTGAATTATTTCTTTTTTATCATCTATCTATTTATTTATTTTTGGCAGGTGAATTCTTAACAACTAGATCACCAGAGAAGCCCCTTGCTGTAACTTTAATTTGCATTTCTCTAATGATTAGTGATACTGAGCATCTTTTCATGTACTTGGCTTTCCTGATAGCTTAGTTGGTAAAGAGTCTGCCTGCAATGCAGGAGACCCTGGTTCAGTTCCAGGGCTGGGAAGATCTACTGGAGAAGAGATGGGCTACACACTCCAGTATTCTTGGGCTTCCCTGGTGGCTCAGCTGGTAAAGAATCTGCCTGCAATGCAGGAGACCTGGATTGGATCCTTGGGTTGGTAAGGTCCCGTGGATGAAGGGAAAGACTACCCACTCCAGTATTCTGGCCTGGAGAATTCCATGGACTGTATAGTCTATGGGGTTGCAAAGAGTTGGACACGACTGAGTGACGTTCACTTCACTTCACTTCACTTCCATGTACTTATTGGCATCAGCATATCTTCTTTGGAGAGATGTCTATTCAAGTCCTTTGCCCACTTTAAAATAGTTTCCTTTTGTGATTGTTGTTAACACTTCATATTATATATGTTATTAAATGGGTCACAGGAAGGTTGCACTTATCCAAAGACCCTCAGTCAGATGGTGAGAGAGCCAGAATCAGAATTTAAGAGCTCCAGTAACACAACAAGGCTTTGTTCCACTTCATTCCTTCAGTTCAATTCAGTTCAGTTCAGTTCAGTCACTCAGTTATGTCTGACTATTTGTGATCCCATGGACTGCAGCACGTCAGGCCTCCTTGTCCACCACCAACTCCCGGAGTTTACTCAGATTCATGTCCATTGAGTCAGTGATGCCATCCAAACATCTCATCCTGTGTCATCCCCTTCTCCTCCTGCCTTCAATCTTTGCTAGTATCAGGGTCTTTTCAAATGAGTCAGTTCTTCACATCAGGTGGCCAAAGTATAGCAGTTTCAACATCCTATAACATCCTGATCCTTCAACATCAGTCCTTCCAATGAACACTCAAGGCTGATCTCCTTTAGGATGGACTGGTTGGATTCATTCCTTATAGAGGAGGAAACACAGGTGGAGAGGTGAGGACATACTCTTCTACTATTTAGGGCTGTGGCCTCCAGGCTCCACCTGCTGCATCTTGCTGAGTGATTGGGTCCCAGATTCTCAACCCTGGTGCTATAGTCTCAATTGTGTCTCCTGTCCCCAGATCCACATGTTGAAGCTTCAAGCCCCAGTGTGACTGTATTTGGAGACAGGGCCTTGAAGGAGGTAATTACAGTAAAATGAGTTCATGAGGATGGGGCCCTAATCCAATAGGACTGGTGTCCTTATAAGAAGAGGAAGAGATGCCAGAGCCTCTCTTTTCCTCTCCATGTGTGCGCAGAGCAAAGACCATCTGTGGATATGGTAAGAAGGTAGCTGTCTGTAAGCCAGGCCATGAGGCCTCACCAGAAATCAACCCTGCCAGCATCTTCTAGCCTCCAGAATTGTGAGAAAATGAATTTCTATTGTTTCTGTTGTTCAACAGTAGAAATCTGTAACGGTAGCCTGAGCTTACTGAAATCACTGGATTCAGAGTTACCAGTTGGAGAGGAACCTGGAGAGAAGTGCCAGGGTGGGTGTGGGAGGTCAAGTTAGCCAACTGGGTCTCACAGTGAGTGTGGCCATGTTAAGTTTTTCTGGAATCTTAGAGGCTTTGATCTGATATCCAAGTAATCTTCTCCTGGCAGAACACAATTTCCCGATGTTGAAAATAGAGCTTAATAAAGCCTATTAAAATAATTCCAAAAGCTTCCTGGATATCAAATAGCTCTCACCAGAAAGTATTCTGATGATTTAAAAAGTCTCAGACATGTGCATATTAGGTTTCCCTCAAAGTATACATGGTTTCACCACCGGTACTGAACTTCTTCTGTTTTCTTCACTGTGATCCCTGGTTTGGGTGGATTTTCTCGGCTATTTTTGATGTATTTGTTATCTTTCCTTCCCTGTCCATCAGATTAACTGCCAAATCCCTCCTAGGTTCCTTATTTCTGTACAATCTAGTTATACTTCAGATGGTTTAGACTGTAAAGCAGAGAGGATCCAGAAAGCAAGGGCTGATGGGAAGAGGAGGAAGCCAAGAGCATCCGTGGGTGGGGCACTGGTGTGGTGGGAGATGTCAACACCGCACAGCCCGCCCTGCACACTTCTTGGGGATGGAGAAGGAAAGAGAGGTGCCTCCAAGTCCCGCTTCTACCACTTCTGGGCCATGCTGGGAAAATCATTTCACTTTTGGTTAGTTCTTTGGAAATAATCTGCTCATTTGTAAAACAGGAAAAATAACATCTGCCCTTAGAACCAGTCATTGTGAGTCTGGAAGATCTGCTGGACCCAGAGCACTTTGGAAATTATAAATTTGCAAATGCAAAGGACTACCTTAGAGAAGTTCAGGGCAAAAATTCCTGTGTCAAATTATGAGAAACTAATTTTACCCAGGCTGTGGCCATAGGCACAGTGGGTGAATGCAGAGCACAAGGAAGGCAGTAAAATATTTTGCTGTTGGTCCTAACTTAATCCAAGCACAAGTCTTCCAAATCTTTGGAATTTGACCAACTCCAGCTGGGTATGATTATTGTTGTTTAGTTGCTAAGTCATGTCTGACTCTGCGACTCCGTGGACTGCAGCATGCCAGACTTCCCTGTCCTTCACTATCTCCCAGAGTTGCTCAGATTCATGTCCAGTGAGTTGGTGATGCTATCTAACTATCTCATCCACCTTCTCCTTTTGCCTTCAGTCTTTCGTAGCATCAGGGTCTTTTCCAGTGAGTTGGCTCTTTGCATCAAGTAGCCAAAGTATTGTAGCCTCAGCTTCAGCATCAGTCCTTCCAATGAGTACTCAGGGTTGATTTCCTTTAGGATTGATTGGCTTGACTATCTCTCCCTTAAAAGTTGTTTGAATTGTCCAGTGTACATTAGCACAAGCAACAGCTAGAGAGTAACATAAAACAGCACTGACCTCCATTTAGGAGTCAGTAGGGTTTCAAAAGCAAGTGAATTTTTTGGCACTGACTTCGTTTCAACACAGCCAATGTTGTGAATATCATTTCTGAGTGAGCCCCCAAACACATTAAGACCTCTTAGCATAACTAAAACTTAATAAAAACTAGCAACAATGGTGTGTAAAGAGCATTATGATTTTGAAGTATTTGTATATTCACTGATTTTTACTTTCTTTCCCTTTTAAAGATTTGGAAACTGAGGCCTGGAGAGGTTAACAGAGTAAAGATTATAGAATCAGTCACAGGCCAAGAGCTTGAATCTGATCTGCTGATGTCACATTTGTGGTCTTCTAGAACTAGTCCCTGGTGGCTCAGATGGTAAAGCGTCTGCCTACAATGAGGGAGACCTGGGTTCAATCCCTGGGCCGGGAAGAACTCCTGGAGAAGGAAATGGCAACCCACTCCAGTATTCTTGCCTGGAAAATCCCATGGATGGAGGAGCCTGGCAGGCTACAGTTCATGGGGTTGCAAAGAACCAGACACGACTGAGTGACTAAAGTCAGTCAGAACTAGTCCTGGGGAGCAGGGTTTGAAGCAGTTCATCTTGGGTTATCCTGCACACACCTATTCCTGTAACCATATTTCTGGACATTCTCTTTTACCTGCCTAGTCTCCCACCTGCTGGTGGGGGATTCAGTAGGCCATGGCCAAAGGCAGAAGTATTAAGAGAGGCAAATGACCTTAGTAGTTTCTGAGGGATATGTTTTGCCCCTTGGGCTCCCAGTTAGACTTTAATTCTAAGGGGTCTGTCTCATTTCTAATTGGAAGCAAAGTTACTGTCTCTGACCTAAGCAAGAAAATGGGTGCATTGCTTAGAATTTATCGTGGATGCTAATGACTGAGACTTGAAATAATATCAGCCCATATAATCTAAAGGATTGTTTCTTTTCTCACCTCAAGTCTGAAGGTGGGTAATACAGGGCTTTCCTCATAGCTCAGTCAATAAAGAATCTGCCTGCAATGCAGGAGACCTGGGTTCGATTCCTGGGTCCAGAAGATCCCCTGGAGGAAGGCATGCAACCCACTCTAGTATTCCTGCCTGGAGAATCCCAGTCAGAGAAGGCTGGGGGACTACAGTCCATAAAGTCGAAAAGAGGCAGACACAACTGGAGCGACTTAGCACACACCCATGGTAGTTTCACAAATTCCTCCGGGACTCAGGCTTCTTCTGCTTTTCTTGTCACCATCCTTTGGGCTGGTTTCCATCCTCAGCTCACTTTATGGCTGAAATATAGTCATTGTAACTCCAGCCATCAGGCTTCCCAGGTGGCGCAGGGTAAAGAATCGTCTCAGCAATGCAAGGAGATGTGGAGAGGCAGGTTCAGTCCCTGGGTGGGGAAGATCCCCTGGAGCAGCAATGGCAACGTACTCCAGTACTCTTGCCTGGAAAATTCCAAGGACAGAAGAGCCTGCTGGGCTTTAGTCCATGGGGTTGCAAAGACTTGGACACAACTGAGCAACTGAGCAGACACACAGCACAACTCTAGCCATCACACCAGCACTTTAGAGGAAGAAGGGATAAAAATGTGCATCTTCCAAATGGGTTAGTGCTTTTAAAGCTGGGTATATTTACACATTCAATAAACTCCACGTTTTGTTTTCATGGAAGAAGGGAGAATAACTATTGGCACCTATCCTTTGTTGTTTTCTTTTTTCTTCCTTCTTCTTTTTCGGGCCATGTTATGCAGCTAACTGGATTTTTAGTTTCCTGACCAGGGACCGAACCCGAGCCCCTGCAGTGGAAGCATGGAGTTATCATCACTGGACTGCCAGGGAAGTCCCAGGCTTAGCTGATTTTGGGTAGCTCATGGAACTGAAGGTCAGGAACTCGAATGTTTTAGGAACCCATGGAAAGTCTCTTTAGAAAGCTGCTGTGAAATTATTTTTCTCTGTTGCCTTCAGCCCTTGTGACCCTGCTCAAAGAGAAAGAGAGTCTAAATTTAAGTTTGCCTGAGCTGCTGACTGGGGGGTAGGGGAAGTGGACTTGCATAGGAGCCCACACCATAAGGACTGGAACAAGATCCTTGCTCAAAAGAAGGGATTCTAGACAGAAAAATGTCACAGGTGTCTCCCAGGCTTCACGTGTGTCCCATCTCATCCTCTCTTCCAGCCCCAGACGCTTTTCAGCAGAGAGAAGGTGTGGTAGGGTGTGGAGTGGAAACAGGGCTTTTGAGATCCCCACACCTGGATTTACTCATGTTTCAGCCATGGCACAGGTGTCTGAAGCTGGGCCCATGTTACTTCTCTGAGTCTCAGTTTCTTCAGCTGTTGGAAAGGGGATAATCTTACGTGCCTTAAAAGTTGGCTGTGAGGATGTCCTACTCGTTTGATTCTACTTTATTTAAAACAGAAGAGAGACCCTCTTAAATTAGTCATATTTTAAGGAATAAATAAATTTGTTGCCTTAAAAAGAAGTTGGCTGTGAGGATTAACACAGTGGGATTGCCACAGTCTCACTGGTCTTGAGGATCAATAGTGAGTGTCGCTTTGACAGCAGTAGCCTAAGGTTCATTGGTTTTCCATGACCTGTGAACCCCACCTCCCCTGCTTCAAGCATTGGTAAGGACATTTAAAACACACCATACACACATGCGGGCCTCCCAGGCGGTGCTAGTGGTGGAGAACCCACCTGCCCGGTGCAGGTAGACGTAAGAGAAGCAGGTTCGACCCCTGGGTCAGGAAGATCCCCTGGATGGGGGCATGGCAACCCACTCCAGTATTTTTGTTGGGATAATCCCATGGACAAAGGAACCTGGCAGGCTATCGTGCATAGGGTCACAGTCAGACACGGCTGAAGTGACCTAGCACTCACACTACATACGTGCTCACCAACACGTCAGATATTCCCATGCCTGGGTGCTGTCCTGTCAGGCACCTTAACCTTTGTTCTTCACTCAGCCCAGGGGAACCTTTATCAGAGATGAGCTATGGTTTGGGAACATTGCTGGAAAAAAGCTCTCCTGTCCTATTTAATGTTACTCTGAGTGGGAGGGATCCCAGTTAGCACTCCTTAGGCCCCCAAGTCTCAGTTTTCTGGCAGCCTGCCCCCTCTCTGAGACTCAGACCCGCAGCCATGGGGCTTCCCATCTGGATTTCAGTGGCTGAAGTATGTCGTTGCCTATACAGAAATCCATCTTCTCCTTCCTCCTTGGGCAGTGAACACTGATTTCCAGCTGGGTCCCTTGCTACCTAGAGTAAGACAAGATTTCTTTGCTTCCCTTGGAACTTAGGATGTCCATTTGACTAAGTTCTGGCCAACAGGACATAAGCAGAAGTGTGGTGTGTAAGAAAGGCTGATCACAGCATTTCTCAGAAGTCAGTTTGTCCCTTTTTGCCCTCTTCCCTCTATCTTCCAGCTGACAGCCTGAGGTGTGATGACTGGAGCTCCAGCAGCCATTGTGGAGCCTGAGGAGAGCTTGCAGATGGAAGCCGTGTTCTTAAACAGTGGAGCAGAAAGATTGAAGTCTGTGTCCCTAATGAAACTGTGAAATCTCCATGCCAGTCCTGGATTGTTGGTTCTGGACCTCTTTTGCATCAAAGAAAACTTAGCTTCAATCTTATTTTGGGGATAGTTATTTCGAGGGTGAAAAAAGGAAATAATAAGCTGAAATTGATCCTAATGGGGATGATAGATACCACACTCACTCACACTAGGTAATTTCCTTGGGGTGCATTCTTGCCAGGTGATCTCTCAGTCTTCATGAAAACAGATTTCTGAAGAGATCTTCTCCACTACGTGAGTCTGAGTGAACTCCGAGAGATGGTGATGAACAGGGAGGCCTTGCGTGCTGTGATTAATGGGGTCGCAAAGAGTCGGACACGACTGAGTGATGGAACTGAACTGAACTGAACTGAACTGAACTGGTATTCCAGATGTGACCAGGCACATCCAAATCCCACCTAGAATCAAATGGCATCCCTCATAACCTATGCTAAGTACTTGACACAGAGTCTATATTCATCACATTTTAGCTATTCTTTTATTTAAAAAAATGTTTCTGAAGTATAGTTGCTCTGTAATGTTGTGTTATTTTCTGCTGTACAGCTAAGTGAATCAGTCATATGTATACATATATCCTCCCTGTTTGGGATTTCCTTCCCTTTTAGGTCATGGCAGAGTATTGAGTAGGGTTCCCTGGGCTATACAGTAGATCCTCATTAGTTATCTATTTTATACCTAGTCGTATATATACATCAGTCCCAACCTCCCAATTCATCCCCCTCCTCCTTTTCCCCCTTGGTGACCATATGTTTGTTCTCTTTGCTGGGTCTCAATTTCTGCTTTGTAAATTAATAATACATGGTCTGGCACAGTTCTGAGCTGCTGCTGCTGCTAAGTTGCTTCAGTCATGTCCAACCCTATGCGACCCCATAGATGGCAGCCCACCAGGCTCCGCCCCTTGGATTCTCCAGGCAAGAACACTGGAGTGGGTTGCCATTTCCTTCTCCAATGCATGAAAGTGAAAAGTGAAAGTGAAGTTGCTCAGTCCTCTTCGACTCTTTGCGACCCCATGGACTGCAGCCCATCAGGCTCCTCCATCCATGGGATTTTCTAGGCAAGAGTACTGGAGTGGGGTGCCATTGCCTTCTCCTGTTCTGAGCATAAGGGCTCAATAAAAATTAGTCGGCATTCTCTCCATTCTTTATATGTGTAGATGGTTGACTCCTTCTACTGCCTAGTTCTGGGCTGTAACACAGCAGCTAATAACTAATTTTCCCCCAGAGGTCCCTTTCCACTTTCCACCCTTGCCTCCATGTCAGGACATTGCTGGGTGAGACCGTGAGCTCAGAGGGGGAGCCACCGTCAGTCAATAACACTTCCTGCTGAGTCATGGTTGCTGTGGGGGGGGTCCCCAAAAGGAGAAGATGAAGCTTCTGTCCTCAGAGGCATCTCTACTCAACAGGAACTAATAATGCTGAATTATTTCAGTTGAGACCAGACTCAGGAACACCAGGCCAGCTCGACCCATTTTCTCCAACAATCCATTATGGCCCTCTGAGGTCTGCCTCATCCCAAATACCCCCTGGATCTCCTGGGTTACCTCCTCCCCTCCCCTACTTCACACTGACCTGAATCTAGGCTATTGTGGATGCAGAGTCTCTTGATTATGAGAGACACAGGTGGTTGAATGACTTTTGTTATTTTAATCATTTGTCTTGAAGCAGGAAATCAAATCTAAGTCAGTTCTAGAAACTCAGCTTGTTCAATGAATTGAACTAAGGAAAAGGAGAATAAAAAACATTCCTAAACAACAGAATGAACGGGCCCAGCCAAGAGACAGTTTCATTCCACGTCTCTGAAATATGGGAAGCATGCTTCTCTAGTCCAAGAATGAGGGCTGGAGTCATCATCCTCCTGTTCCCCTTCCTCATTTTTCCTCCTCAGCCCAGCTTGGGGGCTTTATTTTCCACCAAAGACACCTGAGGAATCCAGGGGTCAGGCTGAGGCTGGTGACCCAGCGTGCGTCACAGTGTTCAAAGTGTACAGCCTTCCTTCCTTCCTTCCTTCCTGCAGTCTCCAGTTCCGGCCTGGGAGGGTCTTTGCCCTGTGGAGACACTGAGACAGCAGAAGACCAAGGCCAAGGTGTGGATGGTGAGACCCGGGGAGGTTCAGGAAAGTTCCGCAAGCCAGCGTTCCTAGGAAAATGCTCCTCAGAGTGGTGGTTCCTTCCCTTCACAGTTCACAGGGTCCTCGCTCAACCATGGACTCCCCTCTGCAGCTCAACAGAAGTAGACTCAGTTTCCCATGTCCTGTAAACCCAGGCTCCTTCCTTTGAGTATGTGGGAAGGAGTACAAGGCCCTGAGGAAGCAAGTTTTCCTGCCAGTATTCCAAATTTTATAGAGTAAATCCACTCCTCCTCCCTTGGAAAATTCTAGCAAATGATCATATTTTGCACTATGCACACATTTTTCATAAAACAAAAATTAAATGGTGCTTCGGGAAACAGGGCCTTGGAGTGTCTAAGTCAGTTCTAGAAACTCAGCTTGTTCAATGAATTGAACTAAGGAAAAGGAGAATAAAAAACATTCCTAAACAACAGAATGAACGGGCCCAGCCAAGAGACAGTTTCATTCCACGTCTCTGAAATATGGGAAGCATGCTTCTCTAGTCCAAGAATGAGGGCTGGAGTCATCATCCTCCTGTTCCCCTTCCTCATTTTTCCTCCTCAGCCCAGCTTGGGGGCTTTATTTTCCACCAAAGACACCTGAGGAATCCAGGGGTCAGGCTGAGGCTGGTGACCCAGCGTGCGTCACAGTGTTCAAAGTGTACAGCCTTCCTTCCTTCCTTCCTTCCTGCAGTCTCCAGTTCCGGCCTGGGAGGGTCTTTGCCCTGTGGAGACACTGAGACAGCAGAAGACCAAGGCCAAGGTGTGGATGGTGAGACCCGGGGAGGTTCAGGAAAGTTCCGCAAGCCAGCGTTCCTAGGAAAATGCTCCTCAGAGTGGTGGTTCCTTCCCTTCACAGTTCACAGGGTCCTCGCTCAACCATGGACTCCCCTCTGCAGCTCAACAGAAGTAGACTCAGTTTCCCATGTCCTGTAAACCCAGGCTCCTTCCTTTGAGTATGTGGGAAGGAGTACAAGGCCCTGAGGAAGCAAGTTTTCCTGCCAGTATTCCAAATTTTATAGAGTAAATCCACTCCTCCTCCCTTGGAAAATTCTAGCAAATGATCATATTTTGCACTATGCACACATTTTTCATAAAAGCAAAAATTAAATGGTGCTTCGGGAAACAGGGCCTTGGAGTGTCTTGCACAATAGCATAGAAGAGCTTAGAGGTTTCTTTTATTATACCTAGTCCTCATCACAGAGAAGGCAACGGCACCCCACTCCAGTGCTCTTGCCTGGAAAATCCCATGGATGGAGGAGCCTGGTGGGCTACAGTCCATGGGGTCGTGAAGAGTCAGACACGACTTCACTTTCACTTTTCACTTTCAAGCATTGGAGAAGGAAATGGCAACCCACTCCAGTGTTCTTGCCTGGAGAATCCCAGGGGCGGAGCCTGGTGGGCTGCCGTCTATGGGGTCACACAGAGTCAGACATGACTGAAGCGACTTAGCAGCAGCAGCAGCAGTAGCAGCAGTCCTCATCAAGCAAGCTTTATTTTTACAGTGTCTAGCTCTCCACTCCAGTGATCAGTACAAATCCAGTTACAAATAGCAATATTTCTTTGAAACAGTTACAGTGTCAATGACAGAATCTTGTTTCCAGTATGCAAGGGGTGGTAAATGGAATATAATATAAGGTAATCTTTTTTAAAACCAAATTATAATATGTAAACTTTGGCCACCTAATGAAAAGAGCCAACTCGTTGGAAAAGACCCTGATGCCGGGAAAGATTGAAGTCAGGAGGAGAAGCGGGTGACAGAGGATGAGATGGTTGGATGGCATCATAGACTCAGTGGACACCAGTTTGAACAAAATCTGGGAGACAGTGAAGGAGAGGGAAGCCTGGCATGCCGCAGTCCGTGCGGTTGCAAAGAGTCAGACATGAGCGAGCAACTGAACAACAATGTGTAAACTGTCACTGCTGTCTAATTTGTGTCTTAGTTATCTATTGCTGTATAATACATTACCTCCAAACAGCAGCATGAAGCAGTATTTGTTATTTCATACCTCCTGTGGGTCAGAAATCAGGAGAGGCTTAGCTCAGGGTTTTTGGCTCAAGATCTCCCAGGAGGTTGCAGTCCAGCTGTCGGCCAGGGCTGCAGACTCATCTGAAGGCCCGACAGAGGTGGAGGATCAGCTTCCAAGCTCATGCCCCTGCTGTTGGCAGTCCTTGGTTCCTCATCACACGGGCTTCACCGCAGTGCTGCCTGGAGACATGATAAGGGGCTTCCGCAGAGTGAGTAATGCAAGAAAGCACGAAGCCCAAGACAGACACCACGGTCTTTTTATAACCTAATCTTGAAAGCAGGGTCCCATTACTTGTGCCACATTCTGCTTGTTAGAAGCAAGTCATTTGCTCCACCCATACTCAAGGGAAGGGATGAAACAAGGATATGAAAACAGGAAGTAGTGATCACTGGGGGTGGGGAGGAAGCCTGCATCTCAAAGGCTGACTTCCACAGGTTTTGCCTTTTCTTACAGCCCATGGGGCCCCAAAGGGTTGGACACGATTGAGCAACTAACACACAAGCATCACAAATATTTCAGGAATTTCTGTGGCTTAATTATTATCCCAGTGTCCCTACTATGTTTTTCTTTAATGTTAGAAGTTCCTCAACCACAAACATTCCTGCAAAGGAGTTTTCAGAAGTCTAGATCTTGGCACTGGAGAGGAAATTCTATCCCATTACAAAGTCTTTACTTCTGTGGTTTGAGCATAAATGTTCCACAAAGTGGATTTTCCAGACAACCAAGGTCTTTTCCTTTTGAGCACCAAGTTCTTTCCACATTGTAAAGGAGACCTGTGTAATTCTGGAATCTAATTCCTGAGACCACTGAGAATACCTAGATTACAAAAGAAAAGTTGTGTATGTATGATTGGATTTCTCAGGAATCACAATCCCATGATGCCTCCTTTCTTGTAAACATATTATGTTTAATAAACAATTTTGTAAGTTTTCCTGAAATCTCTCACTTGATTAAAAACTTTTGTGCAGGTTGAAGCAATTGCTAAAATAGCTTTGAGAATCAATTTTTCTTGTTTCTAGGGGACTGGATTATGTCCTATATATGAGGTGCCATTGAATTAAACCTTTCAGTATTTCTTTAAAAAATGAGTATTATCTTTTTATTCCAAGCTGAGCTGTCATTCAAGTACATAGTTAACTGAGAATTCCTGTATGTTTCGATCACAGGATCTGTTAGAGGATAAACTTAGATCCCTTGAGAGATGATAGGAAAATCTTCAACAAAAGAACAGGCAGATGGCATTGAATTTACACCCCTGTAGACTAAGACAAAACACATGCAATGACTATGAGGAAGAATAGAGTCTAAACCGTCTAGAAATGATGTAACTGACAGATATTCAGATGCAAAGGGTGAACAAAGGTATTTATGGTATAAACACATTGTGGTATAAATGAGACACTTTATCCTGCAGGTTACTCTAAACATCTATTTCCCACAAAAGAAGCACCAGTTTCTTAGTTCTCCTCACTTTCTCTTCACCTGTGTTATAGCTCTAAAATCTGTTTCCTTGTGCTCTTTTCTATGCCTCGGCTTCCTCTTCGAGGCTGTGGAGCACCGTGGTTAGGACAGGATGCTCTGCAGCTACACAGTCTTGGCTCCACTGCTTACTGGATGTATGAATTTAGGCAAGTCACTTGACTTCTTTGGCTTTAGTTTCATCTGTAAAATGGGACTTATGATGATTCCTACACTAGGGATGTTGTGAGGATCAAATAGGACAATCCACACAAAGCTCTTAAGAAAGTGCCAGGGATATAGTAGGTGCTCAGTAAATGTTAGAGGTGATGGCCGCTGGTCATGGGAATCGTAGACATCATCAGGTCTGAGGGCAGGTGCTGGCCGTTGACAGGTGTACTTATGTGCCCAGATTCTTAACGTGTCTCAAGGCAAATTTCATCTAACCTTCAGGGTTGCTGGTGAGTAGACCAGATGCCTGCTCTACTTAGAGTCCTTCCTGCTGCTGCAAAGAGAGAGGCAGTGCACTGAAGTGACCTTTCTCCTCATCAGGAACCAGGGTTGATATGCAGGTGAGTCCTCCCACATTTCAGAGGGGTGTGCTTGGGCTGTTAGCCCTTGAACAAAATAGCCCAGACACCAGTGTGTTCTAAATGTAAATGTCTGCATCTCATACTTTTCTGCCTCCTCTTTCACTGCCAGCTGCTGCTGTGGGCATTGCCAGTGTGCCCACTTCCAGCAGCTCCCTTCCTTCTTCTAATTCTTACTTCCATGGGCTGGGAAACTTGAGAGTGAACTTTACTGCAATTTTCTGTGAAACACAAGGCTTTGAGTGAGGGTCTGAGGACTGTGCTGTGAACTAAGCTTGGAGTCTATGCAGGCTACATACTCTGATAGAGACAGCATGGGCAAAGAGTTGACCTGGTCTCAAATCACCAACTTTTTAACGTTTTATTTAAAAAATGATCATCCAGCAAGATGATGATATTTTTTCCCCTTTTCACTAAGTTTAACACATGTGTAAATGTATGTGACCACCACCACAACTGGGATATAGAATAGTTCTATGACCCCAAAAGACTTCTTTATAGCCATGTTCTCCCTGACCCAGAAACTGGCAAATTCTGATGTGCTCTGCATCATGATAATTTTGTCTTTTCCAGAATATTATGTAGATGAAACCATATGTGATTCTGAGACTGGCTTCTCTCACTCAGTATAAAATCTATGATATTCATCCAAGTTGTCATCTATCAACTGTTCTTTTTTTTTTTTTTTTTACTGCTGAGTGATATTCTATTGTATTGCTTATTCACCTCTGGTGAGGGACATCTGGGTTTTCCCAGCTTTTGGCTATCAGAAGTAAAACTACTATTAACATTCCTGTACAGGTTTTGTGTGAATATAAGTTTTCATTTCTCTAAGGTAAATATTCAGTACTGAGATTGTTAGGTTATGTGGAAAGTATATATTTAAATTCATCAGAAGCCACTAAACCATTTTCAGAGTGACTGTACCATTTTTGCATTCCCACCAGAAGCGTTTCAATAATTCTGTGTCCTTGTCAGCCCTTGGTATTATCTGTCTTTTGTATTACAGTTATTCCAGTGGGGATGAAGTGATATTTCACTATAGTTTTGATTTACATTTTCCTAATGACTGATGATGTTGAACATCTTTTCATATGTTTATTTGCCGGTCTTACATCCTCTTTGGTGAAGGTCTTTTCAAGACCTTTGTCATTTTTAAAAGTGTGTTGCTGGTTTCCTTACTATTGAGTTTTAAGAGTTCTTCATGTATTTTGGATAGAAATCCTTTGTCAGATTAGAGACAAGGTTTAAGCAAATACTTAAGTACCTTGGCCTTCCCCTCATCAAACGGGGATACGTATGTAATTTTCTCTGCCTATTTCCAATGGTTGCTCTGACGATCAAATGATAAAGGCAAGTGAAACATTGGTAGTTGGGAAGGAACCACCTTTGCTATTTGGACTACCCAGGTTCTTGTGTGAATGGCCTGTGACCAGCAGGTATCTTTTGCATAATATTATGTTCCTTCTAAGCAGGCACTTGACAAATAAAAAGGTTCAGGATGAAAGGAAATTGTGCAGAGAAATGACAGCTGCTGACACCTACACCTTGTGTGTCACTGCCGGAGCACAATTTCCTCCCCAGGAGCCCAGGAGACTTGGCCAGGAGGGTGCTAGAGGTTGATGGTGGCTGAGCAGCTGATGTCAGGAGCTCCTCGGCACATCACCTGCCCCAGCCTCAGGAAGCAGCTCTCGCGGCCCAGGCAGAGCCCAGCACTCTTATTGAGAGAGGATCACATGTCACAAGACATGTGGGGCAGAAGAAAGACATGCTGGAGAGGATGTGCCCCGTTCGCAAGTGAAGGGAGGACAGCTAGACTCCATCTTCCAGCTCCCATTGCTTTGCTGGGTTGCATATGAGTGTGTCAAACTTGATGGTGGCTGAGAGGAAGCAGCAGTGGCAACACATATAGGACATGTGTCCTTGCAGCGCTCAGCTGTGTCTTTGTAGTGCTCACCTGTAATCTAGGAGTGTGTGTGTGTGTGTGTGTCTGCATGCACGCGCGCATGCACTCAGTCATGTCCAACTTTTTGTGACCTCATAGACAGTAGCCCACCAGGCTCCTAAAATTACTGGAGCAAGTTGCCATTTCCTACTCCAGAGGATCTTCCTGACCCAGGGATCGAACCATGTATCTTTTGCATCTTCCGCATCAGCAGGCATTGACCTGATTCTGCCAATGGGACACAAGGAATGGTTTGCTGAAGGTCTCTGGGAAGTAGTTCTGCCTTCTGTTGGGATGAGAAGCCAGATCCATTCGCTGTGTCTCACCCTGTTGGTCTGTGTGTCTCTGTCTCTGACTTTCTTCCCCTCTGCTGGGGTGCTGGCAGCTAAGACCACAGGGGATTAGACTTGGAGGAGTTGGTGTTGAGGCTGGACAAGCAGAGATGTGAAAAAGACCTGAGTCCTTGGTTCCTCCCTGAGCCTGAAGTCCATCCGGCCTGGAAGTTTTTGCTGAAGCTGACCATCTTCTCTACAGTTTAATTGGTTTGAGTCCAGTCTCTTATTATTTGCAACCCAAACACAGCAGCTGTTATATGCCCTCCCCTCATTAAGCTTAGTTCACAAGTCAGGCTTCAAAGGTAGGACGAAGGAAAGTGCGACTCTGGGAGTGAGGATGAAGGAAAAAGGAGGAAAAGACAATGACTTCTCTCTTTAATGGTGCAACATCAAGACAGTTGCATGGACCTAGTGTCATTTTTTCTTCTTTTATCATGAATGCATTAAAAATCACCTAAACCTTATTAACTTGGGTTTAAAGCGGGGGAAGTTCTGAATTACAGCCTCTGTTCAAAGGAAGGCAGTTGGTTTTTACTCCAGTTTGATGTGCACAGTAACTGGACCAACTCGGGGTAGAGGTCCTGCCAGCCTGCTCCAGGGAAGACGCTTTTAACATATTGTTGCTATGCCAACACGAATCACCTCTTTGGGGGAGTTTCTACAGGCCACAGTGGCTGAGTCAGCAGTGTGCACGGGGAACAGAGGCGGTGGAGGAGGGTTTAACCTATTTCAGGGAACGGACCTCTTGTGAGGAGCCGTAGCCCCTGGCAGAACAATACGGTGCTAACTATGCATATATCACAGCAGGTACTGCCCCAATGCTCACAGTTTTAAACCCGAGGAACCCTGACGGACGAGGCTCCAGGGCACATGCACCGGAAGCTATGCACACGCCTGGACTCAACGTACACGAGAGTCGGCGGAAGAAACTTGCTTGGGCCTTGTGTACCGGCAGAGGATTTCTTCTCCTGGGAAAGCGGCTGCGTTTGCATTTTTTTTTAGTAGCCGCTGGTTACCAAGGCAGCATGTGTGTGCATGCGTGTGTGTGTGTGTGTGTGTGTGTGTGTGTGTGTGTTTGTGTGTGTGTGTGTGTGTGTGAGAGAGAGAGAGAGAGAGAGAGAGAGAGAGAGAAAGAGAGAGATTGAACACCAGCTGGCAAGCGCCTCACTTGAATTGTGGAGATTTTGCCACAAGCCCTCAGACCTGGGAAATGCAAGTCCTTGGTCTAGACCACAGTTCAGTTTTCCTTGTTGGCCTCCCAGATTGTCACTGAAATCTTAAAGACTAGAGCAAATCAGACTGTTGTTTCCCTAAGCAGATAAAAACTCGTTCATTTTAGGAAAAGCAGCCATCTAATACTGGTGCGTATTTGGGAGGCTGTTTGTGACCCCATGGACTGCAGCCCCCAGGCTCCTCTGTCCGTGGGGATTCTCCAGGCAAGAATACTGGAGTGGGTTGCCATGGCCTCCTCCAGGGGATCTTCCCAACCCAGGGATCCAACTCAGGTCTCCCAGACTCCCAGACTGCAGGCGGATTCTTTACCGCCTGAGCCACCAGGGAAGCCGCAGCTTGGGGAAAAGCCCCTTTTTAGCATGGGAAATGGCTGTGGAGGAGAGGGCATCCCTCAGCACCTGCCAGGTGTTGAGCTACTTGGGAGCCAGGTCCCCCTCCTCCCTTCTCCGTCATGTGTGATTTGAGCACCTGAAAGTGTCAGGCACTGTGCGTTGCGGATGCAGAGATGAATGAAACACAGAACTTGCCCATGAGGGGCTTGCAGTATAAGGGGGGCTGCACACACACACGCGCGCGCGCATATAAGCACACATGCAGCTCTAATGTGTGTTGAGATGTACATGGAGCAAGGAGCACAGAGGAACATTGAAGCTGGAATTTGAAGTTCAAGGAGGCATCCCGAGCACAGGAGGGAGAGCTGACAGCGCACGCAGAGGCAGTGGGAAGAGTGGAGAGGCAGTTTGTTTGGGGTCCAGGGGGGCCCCCAGCCTGGCCACGTGGTGCAGGGCTGAAGAGTGTAGGCCTGGTGGGCAGTTAGGTAGGATGCTGTCAATACGACAGGACCAGGAGCACTTCATCCGCTCTCTCGAGGCTCTTCTCTTGTCTGTAAGATGAGGGTAGTAATCACGCTTGTACAAAGCAACTGTGATGAAATGAGACGATGCAGGTAAAGTGCTTGGGGCCCTCCAGGCACGTGTTCAGACTGTTTCACAGGCATCGGTGTCAGAGGAGCTGGTGCGCTAGTTCAGTTCTTCCAAGGCACTTTGGTCCTGCCAGGGGATGACCTTGAAAACTATATACTAGTTTCTAAAAGTGAGATTCCACAAGACATTATGTTGAATTGGAACTGTTGATATAAATCCACAGTCTCACAAGGAAATGTTTCCAACTGTGTCACTACCAAGGGTAAACTCCTTGTGGCCAGATTTTGGCTTTTAACATTTGTTCTCCACTAATGGAATCAGGTCTCCTTGGAAGGTAGGTGATCATGTCTTGGATGGGGGAGGGAGGAAGACAAATCAAGCTGGAAAGTTCTGGATCATCTTATTATTGTCAGAAAGGAAAGAATGCTATCAAGGAGGCTAAGGGCATCCTGAAGGTGCTCACATAGACAGGTTTGACAATTTGACCTTCTAATCATGTGGTATATTGGAGAGAACCTGTGAAAGGCCATGGGCTTTTTATGATATGTAAATAAGAATGGTTAGTTTGACGCCGAACAAAAGGGTAATTGAATGATTTGAGGTGGATGACTAGTAGAGTACAGTATCCACTTTTTATTCTAAGATTACGGGATTGTTAACATGGATGCATGTTTCGTTTCTTCTCTAAGTCCTGTGACTGGTTGTAATAACTGGGGATGAGTGTGAGAACCTTAGGTTCACTCCTGGCTCCTTTCCTCTGCTGCTTATCACACAGGCACTGGCTCCCACAGGCTGGGTTTCCCAGGCTTCTGGCTGGGCATGGCCAATTGGGAGGGGGGCTGGAGAGTGAGAAGGAAGGAGAAGCCAGGCTGTTTCTCTCCACGCTTCTGTCTCCAGCATCGGCTGCCTCGCCTCCCAGCGCTGCCTTCCATAGCTGCAGCTGCTGTCCTGTTGGAGGTTTCTAAGATTACGGGATTGTTAACATGGATGCATGTTTCGTTTCTTCTCTAAGTCCTGTGACTGGTTGTAATAACTGGGGATGAGTGTGAGAACCTTAGGTTCACTCCTGGCTCCTTTCCTCTGCTGCTTATCACACAGGCACTGGCTCCCACAGGCTGGGTTTCCCAGGCTTCTGGCTGGGCATGGCCAATTGGGAGGGGGGCTGGAGAGTGAGAAGGAAGGAGAAGCCAGGCTGTTTCTCCCCACGCTTCTGTCTCCAGCATCAGCTGCCTCGCCTCCCAGCGCTGCCTTCCAGAGCTCCAGCTGCTGTCCTGTTGGAGGCGCCACACTGCCAGGTTCTTTTGAGGGTCCCCCAGCCCCAGCCCCAGGGCTGCACTCTCGCCTCTCCTTTGTCCCACCAGCCCAAAGGAGCCAGCAGTTTCCCTGAATCGCTAATCTCACTGTCCTCTGTTTGTCTTCCCAGCTGTATAGTCAATTCTCTTCAATGAATCTCCTCCATGTAAATTACTGAAATGACCTGTTTCCCAGTTAGTGTCTAATAGAATATGTTATTATTTCCATCCACACAGGCAGAAAAGAGTAAACACCAGGAACTGTGAGTAAACCAAATAATCCTAGAATAAACGGACACAGTGGCAAGGGTGAAAACGGTCAGTGAGCACTTCCGTGGCATAAAATCCAGGCAGGGGACTCAAAGCCAAGAGGCAGTCCATGCAAAAATCGAGGCAGGACAGGGTTCTGCAGGACGTTCCTGGTGACATGTTCAGCACATGTCCTGAGGTGGGGGGGACTCACTTTGCACATTCAATCCCAGGAGATGCAATTTTTAGGTGGTCTTATATGAATTATAATAAAATGCAAATAAAAGAACAATAAATTTTAAATAATATTGTTGGACCAAGTCAGTACATCTTAATAAGACAATGGGTTAGATAATGTCAGCCAAGAGACGTCTAAAAGTGAAATCAATTCTGGGGAAGCTGCCGAGAGAGGCAGGTGCCGTCTGTGTCCTGTCCAGCTCCCTTTGGTAACCATCCTTTCCTCACCTGACTAGACAGCTTTGGACCACCAGCCCTGCCACTCTTTGCCTGAGATGTCTCTGGCCAGTGGAACCTACCTGGTCCACATGAGCAGCCTGGAAGTGTCCATCTCCAGGGCAGCCCTCAACCAATATTTGAGGAGAATGGTGGATAAATATTCCAGCACCCCTGCCTGCTACCCAGGGTAACTGAGGTGCCAATCTACACCATCTCCCATGTTTCTGGGCAGGACTGCTCCTGGTCACTCATAGTGGTCACCAGCTTGCTGACTTGGCCTCTCTGGATTCCTCCTTTCCTGGTCTCACATCCCTGAGTCCTGCTGGGTGATTCCAAGAATCGCCTTCCAAAAAAAACCTACTTCCACTTATATTCTTGTCTCACTGTCTGCTTCTTGGGGAGATGAGACTAAGGCACCATTTAAAAGATAACTCATTTGGAATAATTTTAGATTTGGAGAAAAGTTGCAAAGATAATACAGAGACTTCTCACTCAATTCCTTCCAAATTTAATTTCTTAAAAAAAACCCCAGCTTTATTGAGGTATAATCTATATACCAAGAACTGCACATATTTAACCTGTAAAATTGGATGCATATGGAAATATGCACACATCAGAATACCATCACCTCAATCAAGGTAATAGACATACTCAACACCTCCCAAAGTATCTTTGTATCCTGTTCCTTTTTTTTGGTAAGGACACTTAACATAAGATTTGCCTTAACAAATTTTGAAGTTCACCATGCATAGTGGTAATCACAGATACTATTTTATACAGCAGATCTCTAGAACTTATCCATCTTGCGTAACTGAAACTTTATACCCACACATTATCATTTGCCATTTGTTAAACCTAAGAGGTTAGCCCTGAGCATTACTGCTAACTAAACTCCAGGCTTTCATCAGATTTTATCAACTGTTAATGACCACCTGACCTGCCTCTTGAGAAACCTATATGCAGGTCAGGAAGCAACGATTAGACTGGTTCCAAATAGGAAAAGGAGTATGTCAAGGCTGTATATTGTCACCCTACTTATTTAACTTATATTCAGAGTATATCATGAGAAACACTGGGCTGGAGGAACCACAAGCTGGAATCAAGATTGCCGGGAGAAATATCAATAACCTCAGATATACAGATGACCCCACCCTTATGGCAGAAAGTGAAGAAAAACTAGAGCCTCTTGATGAAAGTAAAAAAGGAGAGTGAAAAAGTTGGCTTAAAGCTCAACATTCAGAAAATGAAGATCATGCCATCCAGTCCCATCACTTCATGGGAAATAGATGGGGGAACAGTGGAAACAGTGTCAGACTTTATATTTTTGGGCTCCAAACTCACTGCAGATGGTGACTGCAGCCATGAAATTAAAAGACGCTTACTCCTTGGAAGGAAAGTTATGACCAACCTAGGTAGCATATTGGAAAGCAGAGACATTACTTTGTCAAAAAAGGTCCATCTAGTCAAGGCTATGGTTTTTCCAGTGGTCATGTATGGATGTGAGAGTTGGACTGTGAAGAAGGCTAAGTGCCGAAGAATTGATGCTTTTGAACTGTGGTATTGGAGAAGACTCTTGAGAGCCCCTTGGACTGCAAGGAGATCCAACCAGTCCATCCTAAAGGAGGTCAGTCCTGGGTGTTCATTGGTAGGACTGATGAAACTGAAACTCCAATGCTTTGGCCACCTCATGTGAAGAGCTGACTCATTTGAAAAGACCTTGATGCTGGGAAAGATTGAGGGCAGGAGAAAGGGATGGCAGAGGATGAGATGGTTGGATGGCATCACCGACTCAATGGACATGGGTTTGAGTGAACTCCGGGAGTTGGTGATGGACAGGGAGACCTGGAGTGCTGCGGCAGTTCATGGGGTCGCAAAGAGTTGGACACTACTGAGCGACTGAACTGGACTGAATGTCCTCTTCCTGGTCAGGACCCCACATGATCTATGACCGTGTCTCAGTCTTCCCTCATTTTTCATGAGCTTGACAGGAGTACTGAGGAGTACTGCTCAGGCATTTTGTAGAATGTCATTTGATTTGAGTTGATATTTTTCTCAAGGTTAGACAAAAATGATGGGTTCAGAGGAAAAGTATTTCACAACTTAAGTGCCCCTCTCAGTAGATCATCTCAGGGAAGACACCAAATTTAAAAACTTAAAAAAAAATACTTAATAGGGACTTCCCTGGTGGTCCAGTGGCTAAGACTTCATGCTCCCAGTGCAGCAGGCATGAGTCTGATCCCTGGTCAGAGAATTAGATCCCACATGCTGCAACTGAGAGGCTGAACGCCACAGCTGAAGAGCGTGCGCACCTCCGCTAATAGCCGGCACAGCTAAACAAGCTTTTCTTTTTTTTAATCCATAATAAAAACCAGATGCTTAAAATTCCCAAGTCATCACAAGTAAAAATCTTTTTTATAAAAAGAGACCCAGCTTGGAGTCCAGGGCCTCATGTTTGCATCACCTTACACTGGACATCCAGGTCCTATGTCCCAGCCAAGAACCAATTAGCCAATTGCCCAATTCTATGTCCTCAGCTTGTCTGAGAAATTGTCCTCTGTCTTTTGGCTCTAGTAGGACTCCTCAGGAAGGAGTAAATATTACTGAAACCCTAGGATGACATAAGAAATGCAGTAAAGAGTAAATGTAGCAATAATCCTGGGAAGGTAATATATCAGGTGCAGAATAATGAATTAAGGCCGTGGTGTGTATGTGTTCTAGAGGGGACATAAGTAGGTACAGTAATAAGTTCTGTAACCATTGCATTTCTGAATGTTTTGTCTGCCATTTGAGATCTTTGAATTCTTTTGATCTGCAACAGAATCAAATGAAGTGTTTGTAACTGCATTTCAAATTAAAAACATATCATTCATTGTATTTGTAACTGAGAAAAATAGGTTTTCTGAGTTCTCTTAATTAGATGTAATTATAACAAAGTAAGAATTAAGAAAAGCTTCTTACTCCCATAAAAAAGCCCCTTAGGTAATTAAATCATCTGCCAGTGGGTTACAGTAGGACTAATAGTCCCTCCCCATTCCCATCTGTAAAGCTGTTAGATTTCAGGGCACTGAAATACTAAGCCTTTCATGGATGTTTTAGGAATTTTCACATCTTTCATCTCATTTTATCCTCATAAGAATTTGGTGGTATTATCTTCATGTGAGAAATGAAGAAAACTGTGTAATTTAGAATGCATTTGATCCTGAGAAACAGAACACTGGACCAAAATGACTTAGACAGCAATAGGTTTATTATCTTCTTGAGAAGTATTCTGGGTAGCTGCAGGGCTGGTTAATTCCGGGACTCTGTAACACTAAGTCCCAGCTTCTCTGTGCGTCTCTTGACTACTCTTCATGGTCACAAGGCGGCTGCAGCAATTCTAAGCACTCACAGCGTCCTAGAGGGAAGCAGACTCTC
>SJYC01104667.1:0-22415 GCA_006408675.1 Madoqua kirkii
GGACATGGGTTTGGGTGAACTCCAGGAGCTGGTGATAGACAGGGAGGCCTGGCGTGCTGTGGTTCATGGGGTTGCAGAGAGTTGGATGTGACTGAGTGACTGAACTGGACTGAATGTCCTCTTCCTGGTCAGGACCCCACATGATCTGTGACCGTGTCTCAGTCTTCCCTCAGTTTTCATGACCTTGACAGGAGTACTGAGGAGTACTGCTCAGGCATTTTGTAGAATGTCATTTGATTTGGGTTGATATTTTTCTCAAGGTTAGACAAAAATGATGGGTTTAGAGGAAAAGTATTTCACAACTTAAGTGCCCCTCTCAGTAGATCATCTCAAGGAAGACACCAAATTTAAAAACTTAAAAAAAAAATAATAGGGACTTCCCTGGTGGTCCAGTGGCTAAGACTTCATGCTCCCAGTGCAGCGGGCATGAGTCTGATCCCTGGTCAGAGAATTAGATGCCACATGCTGCAACTGAGAGGCTGAATGCCACAGCTGAAGAGTGTGCGCACCTCATCTTGACAGGAGTACTGAGGAGTACTGCTCAGGCATTTTGTAGAATGTCATTTGATTTGAGTTGATATTTTTCTCAAGGTTAGACAAAAATGATGGGTTTAGAGGAAAAGTATTTCACAACTTAAGTGCCCCTCTCAGTAGATCATCTCAAGGAAGACACCAAATTTAAAAACTTAAAAAAAAAATAATAGGGACTTCCCTGGTGGTCCAGTGGCTAAGACTTCATGCTCCCAGTGCAGCGGGCATGAGTCTGATCCCTGGTCAGAGAATTAGATGCCACATGCTGCAACTGAGAGGCTGAATGCCACAGCTGAAGAGTGTGCGCACCTCAGCTAATAGCCGGCACAGCTAAACAAGCTTTTCTTTTTTTTAATCCATAATAAAAACCAGATGCTTAAAATTCCCAAGTCATCACAAGTAAAAGTCTTTTTTATAAAAAGAGACCCAGCTTGGAGTCCAGGGCCTCATGTTTGCATCACCTTACACTGGACATCCAGGTCCTATGTCCCAGCCAAGAACCAATTAGCCAATTGCCCAATTCTATGTCCTCAGCTTGTCTGAGAAATTGTCCTCTGTCTTTTGGCTCTAGTAGGACTCCTCAGGAAGGAGTAAATATTACTGAAACCCTAGGATGACATAAGAAATGCAGTAAAGAGTAAATGTAGCAATAATCCTGGGAATGTAATATATCAGGTGCAGAATAATGAATTAAGGCCATGGTGTGTATGTGTTCTAGAGGGGACATAAGTAGGTACAGTAATAAGTTCTGTAACCATTGCATTTCTGAATGTTTTGTCTGCCATTTGAGATCTTTGAATTCTTTTGATCTGCAACAGAATCAAATGAAGTGTTTGTAACTGCATTTCAAATTAAGAATCATTGTATCATTCATTGTATTTGTAACTGAGAAAAATAGGTTTTCTGAGTTCTCTTAATTAGATGTAATTGTAACAAAGTAAGAATTAAGAAAAGCTTCTTACTCCCATAAAAAAAGCCCCTTAGGTAATTAAATCATCTGCCAGTGTGTTACAATAGGACTAATAGTCCCTCCCCATTCCCATCTGTAAAGCTGTTAGATTTCAGGGCACTGAAATACTAAGCCTTTCATGGATGTTTTAGGCATTTTCACATCTTTCATCTCATTTTATCCTCATAAGAATTTGGTGGTATTATCTTCATGTGAGAAATGAAGAAAACTGTGTAATTTAGAATGCATTTGATCCTGAGAAACAGAACACTGGACCAAAATGACTTAGACAGCAATAGGTTTATTATCTTCTTGAGAAGTATTCTGGGTAGCTGCAGGGCTGGTTAATTCCGGGACTCTGTAACACTAAGTCCCAGCTTCTCTGTGCGTCTCTTGACTACTCTTCATGGTCACAAGGCGGCTGCAGCAATCCTAGGCACTCATAGCGTCCTAGAGGGAAGCAGACTCTCCTAGGGGTCAAGCGCTGTAAAACAGGGAATCCTCTCCCACCTGTGCCGTGATGACTTCTCCTCATTGGCCAGGATTGAGTCCTGTATTTAGGTCTAAGCCAATCACCAACTGAGGGGCGGAGTTATGACTGACTTGGACCAGTCAGCCTTGATCCCCTGAGGCTGGGAGGGTGAATGGGCATGAGCACCAGCAGGGGAGATGGAAGGCATGGCTTGCCTCAGTTCACCCTGTCAAGCCAGGGCTGGATTCTTTGGTTCCAACTTACACTTTGGCCTTTCCCAGTAGTCCTTGGAATTCCCTCCAAGTCCTTGGAATGAGCTCATAACTTTAAATGGTCTTCAACTTGGAAGGAGCCTCCAGGGACTTTTGGGACAGTCTCTTTCTGACCAGCTGGCGTAGGTGGGTTTAAACTCTGCAGAACAGAATTGTCGCACTTCTTCCCAAAGACTGTCACAGCTTCTGAGGCTCAGGGTCCATGTAGTGCTTTTTATAGCACAGATGGTGACGCTGAGATGGGGGTGGGGTGGGGAGAAGGGGCTTATGGTCACAACATGAAGGGACTGGAATCTGCGCCTTTGACTCCTCATTCTCTTTTTTTCTTTAGATTTATTATTATTATTTTTTATAGCTGTACCGTACATCATGAGCTTCCCAGGTGGCTCAGTAGTATAGAATCCACTTGCCACTGCAGGAGCTGCAGGAGACACGAGCTTGATCCCTGGGTGGTGAAGATCCTCTGGAGGAGGAAATGACAACCCACTCCAATATTCTTGTCAGGATAGTCCCGTGGACAGAGGAGCCTGGCAGGCTACCACCCATGGGGTCACAAAGAGTCGGGCATGACTGAGCATGTACTAAAGCACGTGCAGCGTGTGGGCCCTTAGTTCCCCACTAGGGATCAGACCTGCACCCCTGCATTGGAAGCATCGAGTCTTATCCACTGGACCAGCAGGGAAGTCCTCAGCTCCTGGTTCTTGCTGTTGCCCTTCCTCTCCGCCTGACTGTTTTGCAGGTGAATGCTAGTAAAAGCCAGTGGGTTTTGGAGGCACTTTAGAGCAGCATTTGAAAGCATGGCCAGTGGAGCTTGACTTCTGGCTTTGTATCCTTAGGTAAGTAATATAACCTTTCTGTTCCTCAGTTTCCTCACCTGAAAAAAAGTGGGTATAATAACTGGACCGCTTCCTCCAGTGATTGCGAGGAATAAATGAGTGAATATGTGTAATTTTAAAAGTAAGTTTTAAAAATTATTATTAAAAAAGTAAAATTGTTATAGTGCTCCTACTATGTTGCTTTAGTCATGTTTGACTCTTTGCAACCCTATGGACTATAGCCCGCCAGGTTCCTCTGTCCAAGGGATTCTCCAGGCAAGGATACTGGAGTGGGTTGCCATGCCCTCTTTCAGAGGATCTTCCTGACCTAGGGATTGAACCTAAGTGTCCTGTACTGCAGGTGGATTCTTTACTGCTGAGCCACCAGGGAAGCCCTATCTAGTCCTTATATCACCTTTATTATTAGCAGATTTGTCTTACAGATGAGGAAATTAAAGCTCCAGAAGTGTCCGGTGACTCAGAGGGTCCCGTAGCTGAGGCCCTACTGAGTGTCAGACCACATCTGGCTCTGGAAGCCTGAGCTCTTCATCAATTTGCTATCCTGTCTCCTTCCCCTGGTGTTTGGCCTCTTGGATTCTCTACTGCAGATAAAAGAACTGAGGCCAGCCAGGTGAAGCCTCCTAGTTCGTGGTCGCCTAGTTAGTCAATAAAAGAGGAGCTAGGATACAGGGACCTTTCACCAGCCCACCCTCCCCTGCAGGGTATGCAGGGTCTTAGATTGTCAGCAAGATTTGTCTCAGCTACTTCATCAGGCATTCTTCCTCATGTCAGACCCAGTTCTTCCCTGCTTCAATTTATGTTCATCTTTTGCTGCAATTCTACAGAGGCCTCTTCCTAGTCTATTTGAATTGCTACTTTATAAGTCAGTGAGCTTCCCCCTGCCACTCAGCCCTGCCCTGTTTGTCCTCGCACGTCCACTTCAGCGCCTCTCCCTGAGGGTTCTTCTCATGCCAACTTCAGGGACAAGAGGACCAGGGATCTCTAGGGAATCCACTCTGCATTCACCCTGGCCACGGACTCAGCTCAGTCTCAGCAGGATCCTGTTTCTCCCCAGGCCCGGCAATGAAGCGTCTCTCTGAACATCTCGTCTCCTTGTACTTCTCCTGACTTTCCGCCTTCCACCTGGTTGGGGAGTGATTATTTCTAATATGTGAAGTAGGGCTGGGAGAGACTGCCCTCTAGACCTGAACTGCCCACTGCTTGTCACACTTGGATATTTAAATTGATGAAAGGCCAATAAAATTTAAAAATCCAGTTCCTCCACTGCACCAGCCATGTTTCAAATGCTTGACAGCCACACATGACTGGTGGCTTCTCTACGGGACTGGGCAGACATAAGCACTTGCACCTCTGCAGAAAGTTCTATTGCATGGCGATAGAGCTGTGGTTCTCAAGCTCAGAATCATCTGCAGGAATTGTTAAAACATCTAATACTGCCCATGCTCTCCCCCAGCCAACCCCAGAGTTTCTATCTCAGTGGGTCTGGGACAGGCTAGAGGATTTTCACCTCTGATGGTTTCCCAGGTGATGCTCTAGTGGTTCCTCCAGGGCCCCTACTTTGAGAACCGCTGCTCTGTTTACCACCCACTGGAGAGCCTGGTTGGAAGGCCCCGTGTGCTGACCCAGAGTTGATGGTGCAAAAGAAGAACTGGTGGACACAGCTCCCTGAGCCAAGCTTCCAGATGGAACCTGAGACCAGTTTTCTAAAAGCAAACATTGGTGGGACAGTGGGGTATGTTTTTGAATTTGCCAAAGAAAAACCCCACCCCAGCCCAACAGAACATTCCTGCACCCCCATAGCTGGCTGAGCTTCATTTCCGCTTGTCTGTATGTTCTCAGAAGGAGCCACTTTGTTCCAACCCTGATCATGGTTCTTCTCCAAATTCATAAAAAACAAAACAAAACGATGAATACAAAACAAGGACTCAGGCCTTCCCTAGTGGCTCAGTGGATAAGAGGCAGTGCAGGAGTCATGGGTTAGATCCCTGATCCCTGATCTGGGAAGATCCCACATGCTGCGGAGGAACGTACACCAGAACGTGAGAACCTGTGCTCCAGAGCCCAAGAGCCTCGATGGCTGAAGTCCGAGCACCCTAGGCCCATGCTCCACAACCAGAGAAGCCGCCACGATGAAAAGCACACTTGTCACAACCAGAGAAAAGCCAGTGCAGCCGCAAAGACTCGGGACGACCAAAAGTAAGTAAGTAAAGAAAAATGGTAAAAGATTAAGAACAGAAAATGAGGGGCCACTCCAATGTCCCCTAAGACACTGGTCCTTGGTTGCAGTTTTATTTCTGCCTTGAGCTTTTCAAGACCCGCAGGTACTTGTTAGCTTCTCTTTCTGAGAGGCTAATTAAGGGACCGGAAAGCACTGGATTTGGAGTTGAAAGGTCTGGATTCAAGTCGCTGTGTGATCTTGGGCATTGCTCCTCTGAGTTCAATAATGGGGTAACATGGTCATGTTACTTACTTTATAAAAAAGTTTTATGCTCAACTGATATGGGATGCAATTTTAAGTCGCAGAATACTGTCCAAGCCTGGTGGACTGCTATCCATAGGGTCACACAGAGTCGGACATGACTGAAGTGACTTAGCATGCATGCATGCATTGGAGAAAGAAACGGCAACTCACTCCAGTATTCTTGCCTGGAGAATCCCAGGGACAGAGGAGCCTGGTGGGCTGCTATCTGTGGGGTCACACAGAGTCAGACACGACTGAAATGACTTAGCAGCAGGTCCTATAGCTTGGTGTGTAACTATCAGAGCACAGTTCAGTTCAGTTGTTCAGTTGTGTCCGACTCTTTGCGACCCCATGAATTGTAGCACGCCAGGCCTCCCTGTCCATCACCATCTCTCAGAGTTCACTCAGACTCACGTCCATCGAGTCGGTGATGCCATCCAGCCATCTCATCCTTGGTTGTCCCCTTCTCCTCCTGCCCCCAATCCCTCCTAGCATCAGAGTCTTTTCCAGTGAGTCAGCTCTTCTCATGAGGTGGCCAGAGTACTGGAGTTTCAGCTTCAGCATCATTCCTTCCAAAGAAATCCTAGGGTTGATCTTCAGAATGGACTGGTTGGATCTCCTTGCAGTCCAAGGCACTCTCAAGAGTCTTCTCCAACACCACAGTCCAAAAGCATCAATTCTTTGGTGCTCAGCCTTCTTCACAGTCCAACTCTCACATCCATACATGACCACAGGAAAAACCATAGCCTTGACTAGATAGACCTTAGTCAGCAAAGTAATGTCTCTGCTTTTGAATATACTATCTAGGTTGGTCATAACTTTTCCTCCAAGGAGTAAGCCTCTTCTAATTTCATAGCTGCAGTCACCATCTGTAGTGATTTTGGAGCCCCCCCAAATAAAGTCTGACACTGTTTCCACTGTTTCCCCATCTATTTCCCATGAAGTGATGGGACCGGATGCCATGATCTTCATTTTCTGAATGTTGAGCTTTAAGCCAACTTTTTCACTCTCCTCTTTCATTTTCATCAAGAGGCTTTTTAGCTCCTCTTCACTTTCTGCCATAAAGGGTGGTGTCATCTACATGTCTGAGGTTATTGATATTTCTCCCGGCAATCTTGATTTCAGCTTGTGTTTCTTCCAGTCCAGCATTTCTCATGATGTACTCTGCATAGAAATTAAATAAGCAGGGTGACAATATATAGGCTTGATGTACTCCTTTTCCTATTTGGAACCAGTATGTTGTTCCATGTCCAGTTCTAACACAGACTCTATGTGATTTAGAGTTATTTGTTTGTATGCACATCTCTCAACAGCCTGAGAGCTCCTTGAAGCAGGGCTCTGTCTTACTCATCTATTAATCTTTAAGCCCCCTCATGCTTGACTTGCGGTCCAGTGAACAGTTATACTATTAGTGATCATTATACTAAAACATATAGCCATGTATCATGCGACAGACCCCGAACTAATATATTAATTCATGTAAGTCTTCCTGCTTCCCAACAAGGTATGTGTTACTGTTATGAGATTATACATAATAGATGCCAAGTAAATATCTACTGAAGCGTCTAGGGCCTCCCTTCTCCAAATTTAACATAAACAGGAATCATCTAGGGATCTTGATCTTGTTAAAGTACATCCTGATTCAGTGGGGCTAGGGTGGGGCCTGGGGTCCTGCATTTCCAAGAGGCTCTAAGCTGCCAGGTGATGCGGCCAGTCCACAGGCTACACTGTGGGTTCAAAGATCTAGGTCACTTAGCAAATCATCAGCTAGAAAACATCCAGTTCCTTGCAGGGTGGATGCAGAGGTGGAACACAGTCAGAAAAAAATAACTCATGTCTTACTTTGGTGGCAAGAGGATTACAGATCCTCAGGATAGACATTCTTTGAGGGGATGATGAAGTGAGTCAATCAAAGACAGCTTTTTAAAGTCTCATTGGAACAGTCTATTCTCACAGTTTCCAGGAAAGGTGCAGGGTAAATACTTTCCAACATTAGGAACAGAGCTTAGGTCTGGGGCTACATGTCTGAACTTAGCAGGGAGCCCAGCACTTGCTGCCAAATTGCCCGGAGTCTACTCTCCAGGGAGGGCTGTGAGTCCTTCCCATGGCAGCCATGGTACAGGTGGGACCCAGGCCCGTTCCCCTAGCAGGTGGAGGGATGTTCGAGGGCAGTGGGAGGAAGTGCGTGGCAGAGTCAGACAGAGCCTGATTCCAATCCATTGCTCTTGCAGGCTGTTCAACCCATGGCAAACACCTTATCCCTGTGGTTCTTTTTCTTCAGGATAGCATACAGATGATACCAGATTTGAAAAAAAAAATCAAAACTCCTGGAAGATTTAAAATAGAGTGATGTAATGTAGGGGATTGGTTACAGAGGAGAAGATGGACTTTGGAAGCCATGTGGGGGAATGAGTAGCAATCAGAGATTAGAAGGGAGACAGCTGTGGGCTGGAGGCCCAGGAAGGAGGCAGTGTTTCCACAGCCCAGGGGGGTCAGGTCATGGAGGAGGAGCTGGAGCCACAGAGAGCACAGCCTTGCCAGGATGCTACCTCAACCAGGACTGAGCAGGAGAAAGATCCCTGCTTTTCCCTCCGCCACCCTCCAGTCTGCCATTGCTTCCCTTGGCTGAAAGTAGCCGGACGCTGGGAAACAGGGCCTGCTGATGTGAGCCGTGCTGCAACCCCAGGGCAGAGCAAGAAAGGGGAGGACCGGCTCTGAGGATGAATGTGCTCAGGACCTGCCTCGCGGGGCCAGTGACTTGGCGGGGAAGCCTGTGTAAACATCCCGGCACACTGCCAACCACATCAATGAAGCGCACGTCCTTCCCGCCCCTGGAAACAGCCAGCCAGGTTAAACGGGCTAACCATGTCTTTTGGGATGCCGTCTTGACTGTCAGTGGTTTCCCTGTCACTCCTGTCTATGTGGGACTGCAGGCTCTGTAACTCAAGAGAATCCGTCTCCACTGGCCTCTCCTGATTCTAGGATGGGGGGAAGGGTTCTTCAGACCAAAGGACCAGGGAAGTGCCCAAGGCTGGATGTGGGGACACTGGCCAGGGGTGAGGGCCTGGACAGGCCTGTTGTTCTGCTGTCTGTTCATTCATTCATCCATTCTTCTCTTGCTCTTGTTTAGTTGCTAAGAACTGTCTGACTCTTTGAGACCCCATGGACCATAGCCCACCAGGCTCCTCTGTCCATGGAATTTCCAGGGAGGGAATACTAGAGTGGATAGCCATTCCCTTATCCAAGGGATCTTCCCAACCCAGGGACTGAACTCATGTGTCCTGAATTGGCAGGCGGATTCTTTACCACTGAGCCACCAGGGCTGCCCATTCTTCTTTCAACAGGCAATTATTTAGCTGGAGCCACATCAGGTGCTAGGAATGCAAACAGTGTCTGGTGGGCAATACCGGCCTGTAAATTAATGTTTCAGTCAAGGCTGTCTTGGTTGTAAGAAACAGAAGCCCATTAAAAAAACTCAAGGAGTCTTATTGAAAAGGGAATGTGATGGAATCAAAGTTTAGGAAGTGCAGCTAGATCTCAGGGACCTGGCCTCATCTTGCTCTCTGCCTCTCTGAGCATCTGCAAACCACATCCCATGTGGTTTCTGCTCCCCCAGAACATCTGCCTGTGGGGTGATGCTGGCTTCCCTGCAGTCCACTGGCTCAGGCCCCAACTCCCTGAGATTATACAAGTCCTGCGCAGTCTCACCAACCAAGATCGCTGGTCTGTCTGATTACATTATGGAGAGAGAGCCTGGCCTTGCCCAGCTCTCTTGAGTCACACCACATGTCCCATCAGGATGGCCTGGACAGGACAGGCAATGGGAAGGCAGGGGAAGGGCTGTGTGGGCTGCCTTTGGGAGGGGCAGGTTCTGACAAGGGGGCTGAGGGCAGAAACACTCTTCCTGCAAGAAATAATTACAGACCTGGCTTAAGACGTATACTGAATACAGAAAAGCATTTGAAGTGAGAATAGTGACCATTTATCAATTCATCAAGCTTTTATGTGTCAGACAGTATATAAGTGCTTTTTATGTGTTCACCTCTTTTAAGTCTCACTGTCAGTCTCAGAAGTCGGCTTGATTATTTTCCCCCTTGGACAGATCAGGAAACAGGATGTAGGAGGTTGAATACGTTGCCTGAGATCAGGTGGATGCAGGTGGTAACAGCGGACTTGCTCCGTGTAGCTGAGTCGCGTGCCTGCATCCTGCTTCCACCGCGCACAACCTCCGAGAATGCTGTCTCTAAGCCAAAACTTCCTTTTGTTAAGAATTTCAGATGCACAGACTTGGGACATCAATGTCCCATTTTATGACTCACCATCACCATCCATCTGTGCCCAGATCCTCTTTTATCTTGATCATCTTTTCTCCTTCACACAGGTTCTCATACTAGGCCCTTCCCCCTAGCGCTGTCCACTCTGCAGTAAGTAAGCTAATAAGTCACTTCAGTCATGTCTGACTCTTTGCAGCCTTGGAGACTGTAGCCCCCCAGGCTCCTCTGTTCGTGGAATTCTCCAGGCAAGAATACTGGAGTAGGTTGCCATGTCCTCCTCAGTGGATAACATACATGTTTCCAATTTGCCTCATGTAGGTTTAATTGATACATGTTATCCTTTGAAAGTGTATATGTGTTTGGGGGCTTATTTTTCAGGGAATGTTTATTTTTTATTTCTTTTTTAAGATCATAATAAATAAATGTCCCTCTAAGCCCTGTTTTTGCTGCATACCACAAATTTGTTGTGTTTTCATTTTCATGCAGTTCAAAATATTTTTAAATTTCTCTTGAGATTTATTCCTGGACCCATGTGTTAATTTATAAATATGTTGTTTAATCTCCAGATATGTGGGGATGGAAGGAGTCCATAGACGTCCTTTACACACAGCTGACTGATGGTGTTGAATTCATTCACATCCTTACTGATTTTCTGCCTGCTGACTCTGTCCATTTCTGGTAGAGGAGGGCTGAAGTTTCTGGTAGTGGATTCATGTATTTCTCCTTGCCGTTCTATCAGTTCTAAAGGCACATACACATTTAGAATCATTTTGTCTTCCTGGAAATTGACCCCTCAACATTATGTAATGCCCTTATTCATCCGTGATAGCTTTCCTTGCTCTGAAGTCTGCTCTAATATTACTATAGCTACTCCTCCTTTCTTTTAATGTCTTAGCAATGTATATCTTTCTCTATCCATTTTCCTTTAATACATATGTGTCTTTATATTTAAATTACATTTCTTATAGACAACGTATCGTTGTATTTTGTTTTTTGGATCCCTTCTGATAGTCGCTGTCTTTCAACTGGGAGTTTAGACCACTGATTTAGTAAAAGTCATCACAGATACAACTTGACTAATATTTACCACACTTATTTTTTCCTGTAAGTTGACCTTGTTCTTTGCTTATATTTTTGTCACTTTCTTTTTTTGTGTGCTTTTAACTGAGCATTAAAAAAATTTTTTTAGTGGTTTTCCTTCAGTGGTAAAGATCCTGCCAGTGCAGGATCAGCCAGAGATGCAGGTTTGATCCCTGGGTTGGGAAGATCCTTCGGAGGTGGAAATGGCAACCCACTCTAGTTTCTTGCCAGGATAATCCCATGGACTGAGGGGCTTGGTGGGCTATAGCCCATGGGGTCACAAAGATTCAGACACAACTGAGCAACTTAGCATATACATACTGGTGTGCTGTGATTCATGGGATCGCAAAGTTGGACATGACTGAGCGACTGAACTGAACTGAACACACTAGAGTTTGCAATATACATTTACAACTAATCTAGGTCCACTTTCAAATAATACTATACTGCTTCACGGACAGTGCAAGTACAAAACAATAACAATAATACTAATTTTGCCGGCTTGTCCCTCTTATCATTGCTGTCATTTATTTCATTTATACCTAAGCCATATATACAGGTAACAAATACATTGTTGCTGTTATTACTTAGTACAAACCATTGTCTGTTAGCTCAGTTGAGTTTTTTTTTAAGTTTTTATTTTACTTTTAATTATTCTTTCTCTAATGCTCTTTATTTCTTTATGTAATCTGAGTTTCTTTCCTATATAATTTTCCTTCTCTCTAAAGAACTTTTAACATTTCTTCCATAGAAACCTACTGGCAACAAATGTTCTTAATTTTTGTTAGTCTGAGAAAGTCTTTATTTCTCCTTTGTTTATGATAGATTAGTTTGCAGAGTACAGAATTCTAGTTTGGTGCTTTTTTTCTGTCAGCACTTTAAATATTTCACTCTACTCTCTTCTTGCTTGCATAGTTTCTGAGGAGCAGTTGGATGTAATTTTTATCTTTCTTCCTCTGCAGGTAATATTTTTCCTCTCTCTTTTTTTCAGGATTTTTTTCTTTACCTTTAATTTTCTATAGCTTGAAAATGATGTGCCTAAGTGTAGGCTTTTCTTATTCTCTATGTGTGTGTTTAATTTATCTGGCATCTTCTAAGAGCTTCCTGGACCTGTGGCTTGGTGTCTGACATTAATGCAGGGGAAATTCTCAGTTGTTCTTAACCCACTTCTTCTGCCCCTTTCGTCTCTCCCCTCTCCTCCTGGTATTTCCATGATGTGTCTCTTACGCCGTTTGTAGTTGTCTCACAATCAGGATATTCTGTTCTGGTTCCCAGCCTTTGTTCTTTGTTTTTCAGTTGTGGAAGTTTCTATTGCTGTATCCTCAAGCTTAGAGCTTCTTTCCTCAACTGAGTCTGGCCTACTCAGAAGCCCATTGCAGACATTCTTCACTTCTGCGGCTGCTGCTGCTGCTAAGTCGCTTCAGTCGTGTCCGACTCTGTGCGACCCCATAGACGGCAGCCCACCCGGCTGCCCCGTCCCTGGGAGTCTCCAGGCAGGAACCCTGGAGGGGCTGCCATTGCCTTCTCACTTCTGTCACCATTTTTAATTCCAGCGCTTCTTTGGTTCTTTCTTAGAATTTTCATTTCTCATCTGTTTCATTTCCCATCTGTTCTTGCTTACTGTCTACATTATCAGTTAGCGCCCTTAGCATATTTGGAGGAGTCACTGGCAACCCACTCCACTGTTCTTGCCTGGAGAATCCCAGGGATGGAGAGCCTGGTGGGCTGCTGTCTATGAGGTCACACGGAGTCAGACACGACTGAAGCGACTTAGCAGCAGCAGCAGCCCTTAGCATATTAGTACGGGTTGTTTTAAATTCCTGGTCTGATAGTTTCAACATGACTGCCATATCTGAGTCTGGTTTTGGTGTTGCTCTGTCTCTACAAACTATGGTTTTTTGTTTTTGTGTTTTGCCTTGTAGCGTGTCTGGTAATGTTTTCTACTGGGTGAAATGAACTGCTGTAGACAGACCTTTAGTGATGTAATGATGAGGTGTGTGTTTGTGGTGGGGGAAGCATTCTGTAGTCCTGTAACAAGATACTGGCCTTTCCATGAGACTGTACCTCTGGACTGTGAACTGCACTCATGCTTTTCAGTTTTTTTCTTCCCCTTAGGTGAGACAGGATGGCTAGAAGTTGAGTATTTCCCTTTTTCCATTCGGAAGGCTAGCGCTACACAAAAGTCTAGGGGCCTCCTAATGATGGGGTCACCTGGAGTATTTTATTCCCAGACTTGATCACACTGAGCCTCCAGCAGTTTGTTAATTACAGGTCATGTGTAGAGGTTGCAGCTTGTGGGTTTCTGCTCCAATAAGTGTGATTCTCTATATTTATCTTTTGGCCTCTACAATTTGGGGGGCAGTGGTTTGTTTCCTTCATGACCTCACTTCTTTTACAGATCTAAGGGGAGGTGTTGGTTTTCCTGTTTATTTGACATTTTGCTTGTTGTTAGGATAGTTTGGTGACTTCCAAGAGCTTCTTATATGGTGAAACAGAAACCAGAAGTCTCCTTTCTCTAGTTATAATTGAACATTTTATATTATTTCACTTAATCTATCCTCTTATCAATTATAACTCCTTTGTTTTGGTGGCAGCTTACAGAACACATTTTTAATTGATGTTAGTTTACTTTTTAATTTATTTGGCAGCTCTGGGTCTTAGTTGTGGCATCTGGGATCTTAGATCTTTTTAGCTGAGGAACACAAGATCTTTAGTTATGGTGTGTGAACTCTCAGTTGCAGCATGTAGAATCTAGTTCCCTGACCAGGGATTGAACCCCACCCCCTGCATTGGGAGCAAGGAATCTTAGCCACAGGTCCACCAGGGAAGTCCCAGTGTACGTCTGCTTTCAAATAACACTATGCCACTTCCCATGTGGTACAGGTGCTTTCCCCTCAGTTTCTCCTTCCAGCCCTCTTGACATTGCTGTTATTCATTTCACTCACCATATGCTGTAATTATACATTTTATTCTTCTTGCTTTAAACAAATTTATTTTTTAGATCAATTAAGAATAAGAAAAGTAAAAATGTTTTCCTCCTCTAATGCTTTCCTTTTCTTTATATCGTTTTCTTGCTGTCTACAGACCTTCTTATATCTTTTTTTTTTTTTTGCAGGACAGGTATGCTGGTATTATAGTCCCTCACTTGTTGTTTGTCTGAGAATTTCTTTATATCTCCTTTACTGTGGAAGAGTAATTTCTATGGGTATAGAATTCTAGGTTGGTGGGCCTTTTCTTTCAACACTTAAAATATTCCATGCCATTCTCTTCTTGTTGGGAAGTCTGCTGTAACTATTCTCTTTTTTCCCCCTCTATAGATATGTTCCCCCACCCTCCCCACCCCCGGCTTCTTTGAAGATTTTCTCTTTGACTTGGGTTTTCTGTCATTTAAATATGACGTGTCTAGGTGTGAAGTTATTTTGCTTGTTTGCGTGCTTGTTTGTTTTGGTGTTTATTCTGCATAGTGTTCTCTGATCTTCCTAGATCTGTGATTTGGAAAGGTTTTGGCCATTTTTCAAATGTTTCTTCTGCTCTATTTTCTCTTTCTTGTCCTTCTGGCATTCCAATTATGCATATACCTTTTGATAGTGTTCCACAATTTTTGGATTTTCTGTTTTTATTCATACTCTTTTCTCTTTGTATTTCAGTTCAGGAAATTGCTATTGACCTGTCTCCCAGTTCACTGATTCCTTCCTTGGCTGTGTTTAGTCTCCTGATGAGCTCATCCAAGGTATTCTTCTTCATTCTCTGATGGTGTTTTTGACTTCTAGCATTTCTCCTCTAGCATTCTTTCTTAGAGCTTCCATCTTTCTGGTTACATTGTTGATATGTTCTTCTATGTTCTCTACTCTTTCCACTAGAGCCCTCAACACATTAGCCACGTGTGTTTCAGTGCTCTCTGATATCCGACAGGTGTAGCATTTCTGAGTCTGGCTCTTATGACTGCTTCACTTCTTTGGACTGTTCTCTCTTGCCTTTTGTCAGACTTTGTTATTTCTTCTTGAAAGCCAGGCATGCGCTGGGCAATAAGCCATGGGGTAATTGGCCTTCAGTGTGAGAGTTTGTGTTAATCTGTCTAGGAGCTGGACTGTGTTTAACATTTGCTGCAGCCCTGTGTTCCAGAGGCTTCAGCTTCTCTAGTTTCCTTGTTTTTTATTCCTGTTTGAGTCTGGGCATTCAATAGAAGATATCAAGAAAAGATGGCAAGAATATACAGAAGAACTATACAAAAAAGATCTCAGTGCCCCCAGATAGCTGTGATGGTGTGATCACTCAGCTGGGGCCTGACATCCTGGAGTGCGAGGTCAGGTGGGCCTTGGGAAGCGTCACTATGAACAAAGCTAGTGGTAGTGATGAAATCCCAGTTGAGCTATTTCAAATCCTAAAAGACGATGCTGTGAAAGTGCTGCACTCAATATGCCAGCAAATTTGGAAAACTCAGCAGTGGCCACAGGACTGGGAAAGGTTAGTTTTCATTCCAATCCCAAAGAAAGGCAATACCAAAGAGTGTTCAAACTACCGCACAATTGCACTCATCTCACACACTAGCAATGTAATGCTGAAAATTCTTCAAGCCAGGCTTTGACAGTACGTGAACTGAGAACTTCCAGATGTTCAAGCTGGTTTTAGAAAAGGCAGAGGAACCAGAGATCAAATTGCCAACATCCACTGGATCATAGGAAAAGCAAGAGAATTACAGAAAAACATCTACTTCTGCTTCATTGACTATGCTAAAGCCTTTGAGTATGTGGATCACAACAAACTGGAAAATTCTTAAAGAGATGGGAATACCAGATCACCTTACCTGCCTCCTGATAAACCAGTATGCAGATCAAGAAGCAACAGTTAGAACTGGACATGGAACAAAGGACTGATTCCAAAATGGGAAAGGAGTACATCAAGGCTGTATGTTGTCACCCTGCTTATTTAACTTTCATGCAGAGTAATGCTGCTGCTGCTGCTGCTGCTGCTGCTGCTGCTGCTGCTGCTGCTGCTGCTAAGTCGCCTCAGTCATGCCCGACTCTATACGACCCCATAGACGGCAGCCCACCAGGCTCCCCCGTCCCTGGGATTCTCCAGGCAAGAACACTGGAGTGGGTTGCCATTTCCTTCTCCAATGGATGCAAGTGAAAAGTGAAAGTGAATTTGCTCAGTCGTGTCTGACTCTTTGCAACCCATGGACTATAGCCTACCAGGTTCCTCTGTCCATGGGATTTTCCAGGCAAGAGAACTGGAGTGGGGTGCCATTTCCTTCGCCTTTATGCAGAGGACATTATGTGAAATGCTGGGCTGGGTGAAGAACAAGCTGGAATCAAGATGGCAGGGAGAAATATCAGTAACCTCAGATATGCAGATGACACCACTCTTATGACAGAAAGCAAAGAGGAACCAAAGAGCCTCTTGATGGAAGTGAAAGAGGAGAGTGAAAAAGATGGCTTAAAACTCAACATTCAAAAAATGAAAATCATGGCATCTGGCTCCATCACTTCATGGCAAAATAGATGGGGAAACAGTGGAAACAGTGACAGATTTTATTGGGCTCCAAAATCACTGAAGATGGTGACAGCAACCATGATATTAAAAGACAATGCTCCTTGGAAGAAAAGCTATGACCAACATAGACAACATATTAAAAAGCAGAGACATTACTTTGCTGACAAAGGTCCATCTAGTCAAAGCTATAGTTTTTCCAGTGGTCATGTATGGATGTGAGAGTTGGACCATAAAGAAAGCTGAGTGCTGAAGAATTGATGTTTTGAACAGCAGTGTTAGAGAAGACCCTTAAGAGTCCCTTGGACAGCAAGGAGATCCAACCAGTCAGTCTTAAAGGAAATCAGCCTTGAATTTCATTGAAAGAACTGATGCTGAAGATGACACTCCTATACTTGGCCACCTGATGTGAAGAACGTATTCACTGGGAAAGATGCTGATGCTGGGCAAGATTGAAGGCAAGAGGGGAAGACAGAGGATGAGATGGTTGGATGGCATCACTGACTTGATGGAAATGAGTTTGAGCAAGCTCTGGGAGTTGGTGAAGGACAGGGAAGCCTGGTATGCTGCAGTCCATGGTGTCAAAAAAGAGTTGGACACAACTAAGCAACTGAACTGACTAAAGCACTCTTCCTTAGAAAGAGTCTGTGTCTGGTATCCCTTTCAGCTATAATCCAGTATTATCATATTGGGGCACCTTGGTGTGGCTTTGTGATTCATTAACTTTGGGCACATTTCTTCACTGAGTTCATCTCCTAACCTATAAAATAAGAATAGTAATATACCAAGATACGGAAGCAACCTAAGGGTCCATCAATAGATGAATAGATAAAGAAGATGTGGTGTATATACAATGGAATACTACTTGGAATACTACTCAATCATAAGAAAGAAAAAAATTTTTGCCATTTGCAGCAACATGGACTTGGAGAGCCTTATGCTAAATGAAATAAGTCATGCAGAGAAAGACAAATACTATATGATATCACTTCTATGTAGAATCTAAAAACTACAACAAACAAGCCAATATAACAGAAAGTAGACTCACAGATATAGAGAACAAATTAGTAGTTACTAGTTGGGGGGGTAATTTAGGGGTGGGAGGGTAGAAGGTACATACTATTGAGTATAAGATGTATTTTCAGGAATGTATTATATAACATGGCGGACATAGCCAATATTTTGTAGTAACTGTAAAGGGAACGTAAACTCTAAAGTTTGTATCAATATATATATATTTTTTGGCCATGCCAAGTGGCTTATGGGGTCTCAGTTCCCCAACCAGGAATTGAACCTGTGTCCTTGGCAGTGAAATCATGGAGTCTTCCACTGGGCCACCAGGAAATTTCCTAATTTTTTTTTAAGTGGAAAAAATTCAGTGTGGAGTGTTCTTCCCTGAAAAAGAAGAGCCTCCCGTAGGGTTGTGCTGAGGATCAAATGAATTCCTAAAAGAAACACGGAGCACCATAGGCAATATAGATTTGATTCTTGGCTGAATCAATGGGCCTATTTAGTTTTACCTCATTCATTGTTACTGGTTTAGTTGAATGGTGACCCCAGAGTACGGCTTTGCCTCCCTCAACTGCATAGTTAGAACCATCATCTGTCTCTCCTCATCCCAGTGGCTCAGCGGTATCAATGCTGCAATAGGTGAGTTTCTTAAAACTAAATAAAGGGTGACTTCCAGGTACCCCAGATGCTTTAAGCATCTAATGACATATTTAAGTACAGAACCTGCCGGAACCACCTCTCCCTCTTGAGAAAATAATAACCTCCTTAATTGCACACTGACCCAAGATACATTCTCCCAAGTAAATAGTACTCTGTTCAGAAGCATCCTAATTAGGTATTTATCTAAGAGATTGCAATGGCTTCACCCAACTCCCCAGGGAAGTATTAAGCATCATATCAGGGCCAACAGGGCTGAAAAACAAGCCAGCATCAAGAAAATAAACCCTGTCATTGATCTTTCCATGAGAAGCCAGAGGTCTGGGGCTCTGGGGAGAGGCATCGTTGTCCAGCTGTGGGTGGGGCAGCCTGCTGCGTGAATGGCAGCAGCGCCCTTCAAAGATGGTCACAGGTCAGGCTGAGAGGCAGCCCCTGCTTTGTTGCCTCCCCAGAACTAGCAGTTGAGGCTCTGCAGGGGAATGCCTTTTGTGCAACTACTGATTGCTGAAACAACGGATGTGGGGGAGCTGCTGAGGCTCCACATTTGATGTGAAGGGGGGGGTCCTCTGTGTTCTCCTGGTTCTCATTGGCCTTGGGTCATGGGAGTCCCTGGTGAAGCCAGAGAGCCTTGGATAGCCTTCCCTGAAAGCAGAATTAACTGCTCGCACCCACTCCCCTTCTCTTTCTTCTCTTCCTTCCTCCATATCTCTCCTGTCTCCCATGTCTAACTATCTCATTCTCCCTCCATCTCCTTTCTTTTATCTTCTTCCTTTCTGCTCGACAATCACCTTCTCTCCTCCCTGGGCTCCCTGTCCCTCTCCTCGGTCCCCAACTCTCTTCCACTTTCCGGCTCCTCGTCATGAGCTCCAGGGAGTCCAGACCCATTCTCACCGTGCCTGTAGCTCTCGCCCCTTGGCTGGGTGTGGTACCCCTGGGGCAGGCTCTGGGTGCTGGGAAAGTGATAAGAGCTCAGGAAGAATGAGCATCAGCTTCTCACCAGGAACTGGCAGGAGCCACTCCTCAAACCTCGCTCTTTTGCTGGCAGGCACCATCCACTGTGTCCTGGGATCAAGGTCATAAATCCATCTGGACCGAAGGTTTCTGCAGATACACTGTGAGGCACACAGGGGCTGCCCTCAAGAGCTTGCAGATCATACATACTCTCAGAGGTGAGAGTGTGTGGGTGGTGATATTCTTAGCACGCTGGGGACCACCAGCCATCACATTAAATGAACGGGGCCTGGAGCATGTGGGAATCCTTCTCCTTCTGTCTTGTGGCCCAAAGAACATGTCCTTTCACCTTCATTCTCAGAGCCCTTCTTTTACCGCATTGAGAGCTTTGTTAGCATGGGCGGTCAAAGAACCTTAGAGACCGTTCTGATCTGAAATTCTTTTATATTTTTAATTTTTTAAAAAAGTTCTATTGAAGTATAGTTGATTTACAATGTGTTGGTTCCTGGGTAAAGTGATTTAGTTATACATATATATTCTTTTCCATTATGGTTTATTATAGGATACTGAGTATGGTTGCCTGTGCTATATAATAGGTCCTTGCTATTTATAATCTGGAATTCTTCAACTGAGTCTATGGCTTGGAGGTTTATATTAGCCTGCTTGTGCTGCCATAGCAAAGCACCACAGACTGGACAGCTTAGACAACAGATGTTTATTCTCTCACAGTTCTAGAAGCTGGAAGTCCAAGATCAAGGTGTCTGCAGGTCTGATTTCTCCTGAGGCCTCTCTTGTTGACTTGCAGACGGCCACCTTCTCCTGTGTCTTCACACACTCTTCCTTCTGTGTGTGGCTGTCCTGATCTCCTCTTTTCTTAAGGACCCCAGTCCTGTTGGATTAGAGCCCAGCCTATTGACCTCATTTTAACTTAACTACCTGTTTAAGGGCCATATTTCCAAACATAGCCCTATTCTGAGGTCCTGGGAGTTAAGACTTCAACATAGTGAATTTAAGGGTGAGGGATCCCTCAGCTCCCAGTAGGGTTTGTGGATAAAACTAGAGGAAAGTAGAAAGAGAAAAAAAGTGACATCTTTATTTTCACAAACCTCTAACTGAAATGTGACATTTCCTTCCTACATTACAAATGTGGGCAATAAAGCATGGTCACACCGGCAGCACCTGTGACATTATTACCAATAAAAGTCACAAATATTTTCACAACAAATTATAGTTGTTGCAGATATCCTAAAATATTGTTTATATTTATAACTACTTTGAAATTACAGTTGTTAAGCCTACTGCTCGTTCTTCTTCATTGCATTTATTAAGAAGCCTATATGTTTCTATATAACGTGGTTTTCTCAGTATGTTGATAACTTTATGATAATTGGTTTCCCTTGCAAATTCAGTTTTATATTTTGCAGTTTTAAACATTATTCTGAGAAGGTGTCCAGAAGCCTCACCAAACTGCCAAAGGGATCCATGGTACATAAACACCCTGGACCTAGTTGAAACCTTCATTTTTACAAGGAAAAAAGGGAGCCCAGAGAGGGAAACTGACTTATCTGTGGTCCCACAGCTGGGTTGGTGGAAGGGCTGGGCAAGAGCTGAAATCTTCTGATTCCTAGTCCACTGCTGGGTCCACTCCATCACTTTTGCTGGCTATTCTTCCCTGGTGAAGGTTAGCATAAACTCATTAGCTATGATACAAATTTTCAGCATACCTTCAGATTATAGTGGTGTATCCTGCATGTCCCCCAGATGGGCAGCCTTGAGGGGCATCTATCCCTTTACTAGCCAACTAGCCCAGTCCCTTTTCTGCGACATGGAGAGAAGGCTAGCTTTTAACTGCTTCTCCTCCTGACAGGTTAGGGAGATCTTAGAGGAGTGTTTACAGGTTTCATGGGCACTGGTTTTCTCTGATCACCCCATCTAGTTGGTTTCTCATCTTACCCTGGTTCGTCTGGAACTTTCCCAGTGCTTGCATTAAAAATTCTATCACCTGAGAAGCTCCTCCTTCCAGGGCAAGCAGGGTAGTTGGCCACCCTCCCAAGTCAACTTCTTACCTGAACAAGCTGCTCCAGGGCCCTGGGTCATCCCTACTCTCTCATTACTCACCTATCCAAGCTGATTCTTCTTTGCCTACCTTGCATGCTTCTCCAAAGCCCAGCCTAAACCAGGCAGTCTCTTGCTTTGCAATTTCTCTGACGACCTGGGAATTATATCATGGATAAGAGAACAGCCTAATATCTTATTGTGTATCTCATCGCCCCTGGACACCCGGGACACTCACCCAAACTGGTTCTCTCATTGGTCACCAGCCTGCTGCTGCTTGACATGGGTCAATATGGCCTCTGCTGAGGCTGCTCAGCCTCATCCCTCCCGAACAGAGGACCCTGACCTGTTGGGCCCCAGATCACTAACATCCATGCTCTTCGTCCCAATCACCATTCCAATCTTTCTTAGAGGTGCTTCTCTACAGTGAAGACTGGCTCTGACATTATTACCACAGCACAGCTCAGCCTCTGATTTCCATGCCCCCAACTTGGCTTCCTTCTGCCAGTGAGAAGATTCATAAACATGTTTTCTTCAAAACAGTCAGAGCTTCCTTCCCTCCAACGTGACTTCTGCAGTCATTCCTAGAGCAAGACAAACATTAAAATAGCATCATCTTTGCAGTTACATTGAGGCATTCATGTATGCAATCAAGACGTTTACTGAGACCTACCGTGTACTGGGCACTGAGCTGGGATGTGTTTGTCAGAAGCATTTAAAGGTGAATGTTCTATTTGCAGCTACCTAGAGCAGATAATGGGGTTTCCCAGGTGGCTCAGATGGTAAAAAATATACCTGCCAATGCAGGAAACGCAGGTTCGATCTCTGGATCAGAGAGACTCCTGGAAAAGGAGATGGCAACCCACTCCAGTATCCTTGCATGGGAAATCCCATGGACAGAGGAGCCTGGTGGGCTACAGTCCATGGGGTCTCAAAACAGTCGGACACAACTTAGCAACTAAACAGTGAAGATATATCATCACATGAAGCAGCTGTGGTTGAATGATGCAATCGACCAGGTGCTGGGTGAACCAAGTGAGGGTGTGGTTATTTCCATTCTGGTGACAGGGTGAAGAGAGGGAAAGGAAGAGAAGGTGACTCTCAAAGAATGACGGCTGGACCAGCTGCATCAGCATCACCTGGGAACTTGTTGGACATGCAATCTGTCAGTCCAACCCAGACCTCCTGAATCAGAATCTCTGGGGCTGGGGCCCAGTGGTCTGAGTGTTAAGAAGCCTTGCAGAGGATTTTACAGACACTCAGGTCTGAGACACAGTGGATTTGCTGGTGTCCCTCCTCCAGCGACCTTTACAGATTAGTGCAGGCATCGCCCTGCTACTCCAAGTGCTGGCTGCTAACCCCCTCACTGATGCCCA
>SJYC01104668.1:0-24786 GCA_006408675.1 Madoqua kirkii
TGCGTCAGGCTTTTGATGGGCCAGTCTCTCTATTGTTCAGCTGCCAATGCTGGCATGTGGGGGGAGAGAGGCTGTAGCGATGGCTCTACCTACTCCACGTGACTCAGCAACGTCACCTTGCTTCTATGGCTGCCCAGCTTTCCTCCACAGGCATTTCCCACCACAGTCTCCTCCCTCACATCACCTTCATCCGTCTCTCCACAGTCACAGCAGCCAGCGCCCTGGGATTGCTCCACAATCCCTAAACTCCAGCTCCCAGCCACTGCACCTTCCAGAGGATTTACGTCCCTGTCCTTGGTGTGTATGGCTGTGGCAAGGACTCTCTGATTCTCATTTCATTTAGGCTGCCACAGATGAGCTGTTTCACTCTCAGCCTTAAATGTTTCTCCTCTGACTCAGACAGTTTCCCTGATGTGGGGATCAGACCCCTGCTTCAGTTCCCAAAAGACATGGGTTCGATCCCTGGGTGGAGAAGATCCTGTAGAGTAGGAAATGGCAACCCACTCCAGTCTTCTTGCCTGGGAAATTCCACGGACAGGGGAACATGGCAGGCTACGGTCCTTGGGGTTTCAAAGAGTCATACATTACTGAGCCTGCACACGCATGCACAAGTAAATATAGCGGTCATGGCTTATCAGAGCAGAGAAGAGTGAAGAGAAAGTTGTGGGAACCAATGCTGAGGTCGGAAAACCTGAAGTGCAACTGATAAATTGCTGAGGGCTTAGTGCATAAAACTCCAAAAGATAAAAAACCCAGGAGTCCTAGTTGCAGGGCAGCCCCTTTCTCACAACATTGTGAGATTTAGCTCCAGAGAAAAATACACTCAGGTCTCTGGCAGGGGGAAGGGACAAGGAATCATTTTGAAATATGCCAGAGTATCCTCCTGTTTTGTTTTTTCTTTTGCCGAGCCATGCATTTTAGTTCCCTGACTAGGGATCAGCAGTGGAAGTGCTGAGTCCTACACACTGGACTGTGAGAGAATTCTCCCAGGCCATTCTCTTCTTAAAAAGACCTGCCCTTATTGTAAACTAGTTATCCAAAGCCTAACCCACTGGTGTATTTCTAGATCCTAACTAATCTAGAGAAGGGAAATACCCAATTTTAGCCCACTCTAGCCATGCAGAGCCACAGAAGGGAAGAGGAAAAACCTAGAAACACTTGTGAAGTTCACAGTCCACAGACACAGTCTCACTGAAAGACTGATGACTAACACAGAATTAAAGAATGCTTCTCCTAGACCTCACTACCATGTTGCTCCATCACTTCATGGCAAAATAGATGGGGAAACAGTGGAAACAGTGACAGATTTTATTGGGCTCCAAAATCACTGAAGATGGTGACAGCAACCATGATATTAAAAGACAATGCTCCTTGGAAGAAAAGCTATGACCAACATAGACAACATATTAAAAAGCAGAGACATTACTTTGCTGACAAAGGTCCATCTAGTCAAAGCTATAGTTTTTCCAGTGGTCATGTATGGATGTGAGAGTTGGACCATAAAGAAAGCTGAGTGCTGAAGAATTGATGTTTTGAACAGCAGTGTTAGAGAAGACCCTTAAGAGTCCCTTGGACAGCAAGGAGATCCAACCAGTCAGTCTTAAAGGAAATCAGCCTTGAATTTCATTGAAAGAACTGATGCTGAAGATGACACTCCTATACTTGGCCACCTGATGTGAAGAACGTATTCACTGGGAAAGATGCTGATGCTGGGCAAGATTGAAGGCAAGAGGGGAAGACAGAGGATGAGATGGTTGGATGGCATCACTGACTTGATGGAAATGAGTTTGAGCAAGCTCTGGGAGTTGGTGAAGGACAGGGAAGCCTGGTATGCTGCAGTCCATGGTGTCAAAAAAGAGTTGGACACAACTAAGCAACTGAACTGACTAAAGCACTCTTCCTTAGAAAGAGTCTGTGTCTGGTATCCCTTTCAGCTATAATCCAGTATTATCATATTGGGGCACCTTGGTGTGGCTTTGTGATTCATTAACTTTGGGCACATTTCTTCACTGAGTTCATCTCCTAACCTATAAAATAAGAATAGTAATATACCAAGATACGGAAGCAACCTAAGGGTCCATCAATAGATGAATAGATAAAGAAGATGTGGTGTATATACAATGGAATACTACTTGGAATACTACTCAATCATAAGAAAGAAAAAAATTTTTGCCATTTGCAGCAACATGGACTTGGAGAGCCTTATGCTAAATGAAATAAGTCATGCAGAGAAAGACAAATACTATATGATATCACTTCTATGTAGAATCTAAAAACTACAACAAACAAGCCAATATAACAGAAAGTAGACTCACAGATATAGAGAACAAATTAGTAGTTACTAGTTGGGGGGGTAATTTAGGGGTGGGAGGGTAGAAGGTACATACTATTGAGTATAAGATGTATTTTCAGGAATGTATTATATAACATGGCGGACATAGCCAATATTTTGTAGTAACTGTAAAGGGAACGTAAACTCTAAAGTTTGTATCAATATATATATATTTTTTGGCCATGCCAAGTGGCTTATGGGGTCTCAGTTCCCCAACCAGGAATTGAACCTGTGTCCTTGGCAGTGAAATCATGGAGTCTTCCACTGGGCCACCAGGAAATTTCCTAATTTTTTTTTAAGTGGAAAAAATTCAGTGTGGAGTGTTCTTCCCTGAAAAAGAAGAGCCTCCCGTAGGGTTGTGCTGAGGATCAAATGAATTCCTAAAAGAAACACGGAGCACCATAGGCAATATAGATTTGATTCTTGGCTGAATCAATGGGCCTATTTAGTTTTACCTCATTCATTGTTACTGGTTTAGTTGAATGGTGACCCCAGAGTACGGCTTTGCCTCCCTCAACTGCATAGTTAGAACCATCATCTGTCTCTCCTCATCCCAGTGGCTCAGCGGTATCAATGCTGCAATAGGTGAGTTTCTTAAAACTAAATAAAGGGTGACTTCCAGGTACCCCAGATGCTTTAAGCATCTAATGACATATTTAAGTACAGAACCTGCCGGAACCACCTCTCCCTCTTGAGAAAATAATAACCTCCTTAATTGCACACTGACCCAAGATACATTCTCCCAAGTAAATAGTACTCTGTTCAGAAGCATCCTAATTAGGTATTTATCTAAGAGATTGCAATGGCTTCACCCAACTCCCCAGGGAAGTATTAAGCATCATATCAGGGCCAACAGGGCTGAAAAACAAGCCAGCATCAAGAAAATAAACCCTGTCATTGATCTTTCCATGAGAAGCCAGAGGTCTGGGGCTCTGGGGAGAGGCATCGTTGTCCAGCTGTGGGTGGGGCAGCCTGCTGCGTGAATGGCAGCAGCGCCCTTCAAAGATGGTCACAGGTCAGGCTGAGAGGCAGCCCCTGCTTGTGTTGCCTCCCCAGAACTAGCAGTTGAGGCTCTGCAGGGGAATGCCTTTTGTGCAACTACTGATTGCTGAAACAACGGATGTGGGGGAGCTGCTGAGGCTCCACATTTGATGTGAAGGGGGGGGTCCTCTGTGTTCTCCTGGTTCTCATTGGCCTTGGGTCATGGGAGTCCCTGGTGAAGCCAGAGAGCCTTGGATAGCCTTCCCTGAAAGCAGAATTAACTGCTCGCACCCACTCCCCTTCTCTTTCTTCTCTTCCTTCCTCCATATCTCTCTTGTCTCCCATGTCTAACTATCTCATTCTCCCTCCATCTCCTTTCTTTTATCTTCTTCCTTTCTGCTCGACAATCACCTTCTCTCCTCCCTGGGCTCCCTGTCCCTCTCCTCGGTCCCCAACTCTCTTCCACTTTCCGGCTCCTCGTCATGAGCTCCAGGGAGTCCAGACCCATTCTCACCGTGCCTGTAGCTCGCGCCCCTTGGCTGGGTGTGGTACCCCTGGGGCAGGCTCTGGGTGCTGGGAAAGTGATAAGAGCTCAGGAAGAATGAGCATCAGCTTCTCACCAGGAACTGGCAGGAGCCACTCCTCAAACCTCGCTCTTTTGCTGGCAGGCACCATCCACTGTGTCCTGGGATCAAGGTCATAAATCCATCTGGACCGAAGGTTTCTGCAGATACACTGTGAGGCACACAGGGGCTGCCCTCAAGAGCTTGCAGATCATACATACTCTCAGAGGTGAGAGTGTGTGGGTGGTGATATTCTTAGCACGCTGGGGACCACCAGCCATCACATTAAATGAACGGGGCCTGGAGCATGTGGGAATCCTTCTCCTTCTGTCTTGTGGCCCAAAGAACATGTCCTTTCACCTTCATTCTCAGAGCCCTTCTTTTACCGCATTGAGAGCTTTGTTAGCATGGGCGGTCAAAGAACCTTAGAGACCGTTCTGATCTGAAATTCTTTTATATTTTTAATTTTTTAAAAAAGTTCTATTGAAGTATAGTTGATTTACAATGTGTTGGTTCCTGGTGTAAAGTGATTTAGTTATACATATATATTCTTTTCCATTATGGTTTATTATAGGATACTGAGTATGGTTGCCTGTGCTATATAATAGGTCCTTGCTATTTATAATCTGGAATTCTTCAACTGAGTCTATGGCTTGGAGGTTTATATTAGCCTGCTTGTGCTGCCATAGCAAAGCACCACAGACTGGACAGCTTAGACAACAGATGTTTATTCTCTCACAGTTCTAGAAGCTGGAAGTCCAAGATCAAGGTGTCTGCAGGTCTGATTTCTCCTGAGGCCTCTCTTGTTGACTTGCAGACGGCCACCTTCTCCTGTGTCTTCACACACTCTTCCTTCTGTGTGTGGCTGTCCTGATCTCCTCTTTTCTTAAGGACCCCAGTCCTGTTGGATTAGAGCCCAGCCTATTGACCTCATTTTAACTTAACTACCTGTTTAAGGGCCATATTTCCAAACATAGCCCTATTCTGAGGTCCTGGGAGTTAAGACTTCAACATAGTGAATTTAAGGGTGAGGGATCCCTCAGCTCCCAGTAGGGTTTGTGGATAAAACTAGAGGAAAGTAGAAAGAGAAAAAAAGTGACATCTTTATTTTCACAAACCTCTAACTGAAATGTGACATTTCCTTCCTACATTACAAATGTGGGCAATAAAGCATGGTCACACCGGCAGCACCTGTGACATTATTACCAATAAAAGTCACAAATATTTTCACAACAAATTATAGTTGTTGCAGATATCCTAAAATATTGTTTATATTTATAACTACTTTGAAATTACAGTTGTTAAGCCTACTGCTCGTTCTTCTTCATTGCATTTATTAAGAAGCCTATATGTTTCTATATAACGTGGTTTTCTCAGTATGTTGATAACTTTATGATAATTGGTTTCCCTTGCAAATTCAGTTTTATATTTTGCAGTTTTAAACATTATTCTGAGAAGGTGTCCAGAAGCCTCACCAAACTGCCAAAGGGATCCATGGTACATAAACACCCTGGACCTAGTTGAAACCTTCATTTTTACAAGGGAAAAAAGGGAGCCCAGAGAGGGAAACTGACTTATCTGTGGTCCCACAGCTGGGTTGGTGGAAGGGCTGGGCAAGAGCTGAAATCTTCTGATTCCTAGTCCACTGCTGGGTCCACTCCATCACTTTTGCTGGCTATTCTTCCCTGGTGAAGGTTAGCATAAACTCATTAGCTATGATACAAATTTTCAGCATACCTTCAGATTATAGTGGTGTATCCTGCATGTCCCCCAGATGGGCAGCCTTGAGGGGCATCTATCCCTTTACTAGCCAACTAGCCCAGTCCCTTTTCTGCGACATGGAGAGAAGGCTAGCTTTTAACTGCTTCTCCTCCTGACAGGTTAGGGAGATCTTAGAGGAGTGTTTACAGGTTTCATGGGCACTGGTTTTCTCTGATCACCCCATCTAGTTGGTTTCTCATCTTACCCTGGTTCGTCTGGAACTTTCCCAGTGCTTGCATTAAAAATTCTATCACCTGAGAAGCTCCTCCTTCCAGGGCAAGCAGGGTAGTTGGCCACCCTCCCAAGTCAACTTCTTACCTGAACAAGCTGCTCCAGGGCCCTGGGTCATCCCTACTCTCTCATTACTCACCTATCCAAGCTGATTCTTCTTTGCCTACCTTGCATGCTTCTCCAAAGCCCAGCCTAAACCAGGCAGTCTCTTGCTTTGCAATTTCTCTGACGACCTGGGAATTATATCATGGATAAGAGAACAGCCTAATATCTTATTGTGTATCTCATCGCCCCTGGACACCCGGGACACTCACCCAAACTGGTTCTCTCATTGGTCACCAGCCTGCTGCTGCTTGACATGGGTCAATATGGCCTCTGCTGAGGCTGCTCAGCCTCATCCCTCCCGAACAGAGGACCCTGACCTGTTGGGCCCCAGATCACTAACATCCATGCTCTTCGTCCCAATCACCATTCCAATCTTTCTTAGAGGTGCTTCTCTACAGTGAAGACTGGCTCTGACATTATTACCACAGCACAGCTCAGCCTCTGATTTCCATGCCCCCAACTTGGCTTCACTTCTGCCAGTGAGAAGATTCATAAACATGTTTTCTTCAAAACAGTCAGAGCTTCCTTCCCTCCAACGTGACTTCTGCAGTCATTCCTAGAGCAAGACAAACATTAAAATAGCATCATCTTTGCAGTTACATTGAGGCATTCATGTATGCAATCAAGACGTTTACTGAGACCTACCGTGTACTGGGCACTGAGCTGGGATGTGTTTGTCAGAAGCATTTAAAGGTGAATGTTCTATTTGCAGCTACCTAGAGCAGATAATGGGGTTTCCCAGGTGGCTCAGATGGTAAAAAATATACCTGCCAATGCAGGAAACGCAGGTTCGATCTCTGGATCAGAGAGACTCCTGGAAAAGGAGATGGCAACCCACTCCAGTATCCTTGCATGGGAAATCCCATGGACAGAGGAGCCTGGTGGGCTACAGTCCATGGGGTCTCAAAACAGTCGGACACAACTTAGCAACTAAACAGTGAAGATATATCATCACATGAAGCAGCTGTGGTTGAATGATGCAATCGACCAGGTGCTGGGTGAACCAAGTGAGGGTGTGGTTATTTCCATTCTGGTGACAGGGTGAAGAGAGGGAAAGGAAGAGAAGGTGACTCTCAAAGAATGACGGCTGGACCAGCTGCATCAGCATCACCTGGGAACTTGTTGGACATGCAATCTGTCAGTCCAACCCAGACCTCCTGAATCAGAATCTCTGGGGCTGGGGCCCAGTGGTCTGAGTGTTAAGAAGCCTTGCAGAGGATTTTACAGACACTCAGGTCTGAGACACAGTGGATTTGCTGGTGTCCCTCCTCCAGCGACCTTTACAGATTAGTGCAGGCATCGCCCTGCTACTCCAAGTGCTGGCTGCTAACCCCCTCACTGATGCCCATTTCCCTGCAGCAGTGCCCTCTGCCAGGAAGGAGTTTCACCTGGGAGGTTACCTCTATCTCTACCGTTACAGATCACGGACAAAGGCAGACATGGGCTACAACCCAGCTGCTCTCTTTGCCACAGTTCTTTGTGGAAGTAACTCTGGGGTACAGCTATGATCTAGAGCTCCCGTATGCTCCAAATGAGGCTTGTCCCAGCTGAGTCCACATTCCTGCTCAGCTGGTTTCTCGCCTCCATCCTACTTCCCTCACACCTTTCTCTGAGGCCACCCCCAGAAGTCAACCTCATGCACCTCAGCTTTAACTGACCTTCCAGAGCAGAGGGTGACAGCACAGGGAAGTGTGTACACAGACACACATATATAATGCACACTCAAATCTAGACTTCACACCTTGGGCAGATATTAGCAGATTGATTTGCACATATCTGGGCAGAAGGGTGATCATTTAATACAGCTGACGTTATTCGAACGTGCATTTTTCACCAGTGAAAATGCAAGGATGCTGGCCGAGGCAGTTTTTGGCCACGCTTTAAAGAGAAGACTAATCAATCACTTCTGATTCGCTGGCTGTTTATTGGAGCCATCAGTCATGCTGAACTCTGTTGGCATTAATGGCAATGTCATTGGTGCTTTTACAGGATTCTCCCTGTGCCTCCGCTTTAAATAACAAGATTATTATTTTTGACATGTTATTCAAGCTGGGATTTCCTCCCCCACCACTGGTTCAAGTCTTGGAGACCCTCACCTTGGAAGTGCTTCTCCTTCTGGCCCACTGGAGGCAAGTTGATTTGCCTAGGATTTGAGGAAGAAACTAAGCCAAGATGCCCTCACGCAGACTAATCAGGGTTTGCTTTTAATTACAGGCATTCTAACATCTTTGCAAAGGCTGCCACATGACCCTCTTGATATTGGATGCTTTTTACCCGAGGCTGGGAGAGGCCATATGCTTGGGCTTCCCCAGGGGTCTGACAAGTTGCTGGGGCTCCTCGTGAACTTTATGTGGTTGTAGTGAGGTAGCTCGGGCCCTGAGACCTGGACCCTTTACTACAGTGCTTGCACCTGGACAGCCAACTCCTTGAGCCACAGGATACCAAAAAACCCTAAGGGACTACGCATAATTGCACACATGCACAATTGGGGCTAATAATGAACAGCACAATACAGAAAGGCCAAAACTTAACCGCCACTTCTGAGTGCCTGGAGCAAACGCAAGGAACGGCAGGTGATTCCTACATACAGCACCACCAAGGGGGTGGGCAGACCACCTAAGCCACTGATCTGCCCCTGCCCCTCTCCCCAATTAAGGAACCAGCTCACCTACCCCCCTCAACTCACACACCTCAGGGAACAAACAAGGGCACCTGTTACTTTTTTCTCTCCCCCATGTTGCAGTGCTAACTCCAATAAAGCCTTGCCTGAATTTCTCATCTGGCCTCTTCTCAATTACTGTTGATTAAAAGGAGTTCAGGAACCCAGGTTGGTAACAGTAGTGATGGTAATCTTGGTGATCTGTGAAGTGGGCTTTCTTCAATCACAAAGATGATATAAAAATAGCACCCAGCTGTTACTTCCCTGTGATTATTCTCTTTGACCAAGAAAAATCTGTGAATCAGAAGAACAAACGCATGGATCCCCAAGCTAGTCCCCTAAAGGGAGCATTTCCTGGGGACTTGTGAGCTTAAAGGACTCAACAGCTGGGTCAGAAACTGAGTGAGTGAAGGGGAGTTGGGGTGATCTGAGGTGGAGCAAGAAGAGTAGGGGAGCATGCGAGGCCAGGCTTGGGGTGCAGGGCAGAGACCCGCTGAGCAGTGCAGAACAGAGTCGAGTTTCCGTCTCCACCATAGTTTTGTCTCATCCGTATTGACTCTGACCTTGGGCCCAAAAATGCCTCCTTGACAACCATCCCTTTCAGCCCTCCATTATGCTGTCTGTCTGTCCAGTTCAGGGGTTACTGGACCCCTGTTATGTTTCTGTTTTGGGGTCATTCTTTCCAGGAGTGACTGGTGAAGCACAGCTGTGCTGGGCCCAGGAAGAATGCAACCCAGGTTTCACATAGACCCCCAGGCAGTCTTGGAGAAGCCATAATGTGGACAAAATGGTTTGGAGTGGCATTATCTACTGAGTTTTTGTCATTTGCACCTTCTCCTACCCTCACTACCACTTCCAAGGGAAGAGATTATGGGTTGAGTGAGTGGATGAATCAATGAATGAAGTTGATCTGCCCCTTGCTTATTCTCCCCATCGGACCCTCATACTCCTTCTTGGCTTGGAATGTTCTTCACACGCTCCATTTTCCAGCCCCTCCTGTACCACCCTTGACTCAGCTCAGACATTGCTTGTACATGTCACTCTCTTGATCTTTCGGAAAGACAGACATGATGCCGTCACCTCTGTGCTTAGAACCTTTAAATGACTTTCCATTGTTATGAATTTATTCAACAAATACACAGGGAACTCCTTATTCAAAGGTTGCCGTGTGGCTCCCTATACCTGGGCCTGATGCTGGTTACAGGCAAGACTCCAGAGGAAGTCTGTCTCCTAGTGGGACTGAACAAGTGAAAACAAACCAGAACATTCCAGACTGTAGCCCTCAGAGTACGTAATCTTGGACAGACTGGCAGATGGAAGGCCCATATTCAGTGCTGCTATGTGAACCGCACTCTCACCCATTCACCCCTGTTGTCTGTGTTTCTTTCTCTGAATCACTTTCCTCCTCTTTGACACACACAGCTCCAGTTTCCTCGAATGTCACAGGAAGCTAGAAGAAGCATCTGGATTGGCAGCTTTAGCCAACATGAAATGGCATTCCCAAGGGGGGCCTCCAGAGATATTGGTTTAGGCATGAGGAAAGGCCTTGATCAAGTGACCTCAGAAAGGGGCTATATGTCTCGGAGGCCACACCCCCTGCTTTCCAGCCTCTGTCTTCCCCTCCACTCCTTTCAGACCGGGATGGCAGTGGGTGAGCCATGGAGAAAATTCTGTTTTGGGTCCTAGGAGAGCTGGGTTCCAGTCCTGTTCCTGAAATGACCTCAGGGAAACCTCCTGTGGGCCCCAGTTCTCGACCCTGAGAAGACGGGGCTTATTAGATGCATCGGTGGCCCCTCCCAGCTGTGGGTGAGACCCGCGTCTGGCCTTCCTTGAAGCTTGGTGAATCACTGTGCTCCAGCACCTCCCCTGGGGACAGCTCTGCTCTGACCGTTAGTTTCCTGATGTGGAAAACGTGGCGGCAGGAGCATTCATTCAGGGAAGACTTTCTGGTGATCTGTCACACTTGCAACCCCCCTGCCCTCTCCTTCCATTCTCCACTACTGGAAATCAAGAGGAAAGTGGAATTCCAGAATAAGGAAAGCACAGGCAGAACAGAGGGACGGGTCTCTGCTGAGGTGGTCAAGTGCCAGGGGTTTCCTGCCCTCTGCCTCCTGGGTAAGCAGCAGAATTGCACTTCCTGACCCCTTTGTGTTTGGATGGGACCGTGTGATTAATTCTGGCCGCTAAGTTATGAGGGGAAGTTTGCACGTGACTTCCCGGCCAGAGCATGGAGGTGAGAGGTGAAACCCTCTGTTGCTCTTGACGGTGTTTGAGAAGCAGTCTGTTCAGTCCGTCTGGGTCTCTGAGTGACTGTTAAACAGAGCGTCCAGCTGACCCTAGATAGACATGTAACAGAAAAGAGAAATACTCTTTTTGCTTAGGTCTCTGAAACTTGAGGGTTATTTCTTATTGCACCGTAACCCAGTATGTCCTGCTGCTGCTGCTGCTGCTGCTGCTAAGTCGCTTCAGTTGTGTCCAACTCTGTGCGACCCCAGAGACGGCAGCCCACCAGGCCCCCCTGTCCCTGGGATTCTCCAGAACACTGGAGTGGGTTGCCATTTCCTTCTCCAATGCATGAAAGTGAAAAGTGAAAGTGAAGTCGCTCATTCATGTCTGACTCTTAGTGACCCCATGGACTGCAGCCTACCAGGCTCCTCCATCCATGGGATTTTCCAGGCAAGAGCACTGGAGTGGGGTGCCATTGCAGTATGTCCTGACTATTACACAAACCTAGATTTTGTCAAGAGCAGTAGAGAACATGGTTAATTTCCTCTGAGCAACTTTCACTTAAATCTTCATTGGTGGAGAGCAAAAAACACAATATGCCTATGTGGAAGCTGAGCTGAGTCTTTCCTTCCCATATTCCAGGGTGCAATTTTGAAGGATAAAGAGGCCTTGGGAATCCTGCATGAAAGTGAAGATCTGTGCAAATTCCTGCTGCATCAGTTCAGACCTTAGACTGTGGGGTCTGTCCTTTGCCTCTTCTCCCCAGCCTGACTCCATACCCCAGCACAAGGAATTTCCTTTATCTATCAAGCTCTTTCTGAGTCATATGGATAAGAAAGCAGTTGAGGAAAAGAAAACAAGACAGTTTGATCTTTCAGAAATGAGTCTAGCGACATTTCCTGACTTGGTACTTTATCTGCCGGGAGAAAAAAAAGAAAATATTCATTAAGAAATTATCTTTAAGAGTCATGTGATGGGTAAGAAGTTTCCTCATTGTTTTCAGTAATGTTGGTAGATGACATGATTTACTATGAATAATATAGAGAGGGATTATTACTGCTGTCCATCTGTTTGCCTCAGGCATTTATTACCTGGGAAAGCTGATTACATGTGTAAGAATTTTCATGTCTAACCAAATAGTAGCTGATTTCAGTAAAGCAAATGTATAGACTTAAGAAAGAAATTTTAGCAGAAAATTCCCTGTTGAGAAAATTCTACAAATATAAAGTTTTAAAGTCCTATCATATTGGCTCATTATCCCTGAAGTAGAGCTTGGTGTGTTTCTAGTATTGGACCAACTAATGGGATTCCCAGTGGGTCAGTGGTAAAGAATCCGCATGCCAGTGCAAGAGATGCAGGTTTGATCCTTGGGTCAGGAAGATCCTCAGGAGAAGAAATGGCAACCCATTCTAGCATTCTTGCCCAGGAACTCCTGGCAGAGGACCTGGCAGGCTACAGCCCATGGAGCTGCAAAACAGTCAGGCATGACTTAGCGACTAAACAACAGAAGATGTCCGTTCCATCATAATTATCGATGATAGAATGTATATAAACCCATTGGACATGCCCCATTGGTACCAGGGTCCCTGAGTGGCTCCCAGATTTGGTGTTAAAAGGCTCAGATTCAAGACCCACCTCAGCTACTGATTAGCTCAGAAACCTTAAACAAATTAATTCATTTCTCCAAGACTTGATTTTCTCATGAACAAAATGGAGATAAATACACCCACTTCCTAAGGTAGTTTCGAGACTCTGCTGCTTCTACAGCCCAGTTCTGGTCGGGTTCTCTCACTGAAAACTTTCCATTCCTATTACTGTGTTGTCCAGTATGGTGGCCACAAGCGGCTATTTCAATTTATGTTGATTAATGTGAAATATAACTGGATAGCTGGTTCCTCAGTTGCACTAGCTACATTTCAGATGTTCAACACCCACCTGGGGTGGGGCGTCAAGGCTGCCATACTGAATAGAACTGAAAGATCTATCAGACGGCGCTCGATAGGCACTGCCAGATTCTTGGTCCCACCCCGTCCTCCAGCTCTCCTGTCCACCTTTAGAGAGGCTGTAAGGAACCCCACAGGGGCTTGGGTGGGGCCTTGCAATGGGCCGGTCTCCCCAAGTACACTTATGGAACCCGGTGTTGTTCAGTTCTCTCAAGACAGCAAACTCATGCCGACCGCTGCATACATGCAACCCAGCCCTGTTTCTGGACTACACGGCTGCCTGCAACTCTCTGGCCTGTCCCTGGTGCTGGCAGACACGTGGCCGGGCCAGGCCTAGAGTTCTGGCTCCTCTTTCTTTCTTCTCTCCCATAAACATTTGTCAGGCGCCTACTGCAGGGAAGGCAGTAACGGGGAAGGGGAGTGGAACTCAGGCAAAGCAACACCATCCCCCGCCCTCATGAAGTTCACATTCTAAGTAAAATAAGCAATAAATAAGTAAAACATCTCTTTTGTCAGATGGTGAATGGAGAAAATGAAGCCTGGAAAGGGGAGAGAGAGGGTGGGTGTGGGGTAGGAGAGCCGTGCTGAGGGCGTCACAGTGTGAAGGAGGGTGAGCAGGTGGGTTTCACGGGAGGTGAGTGACATCAAGGCCCTGTGGATGTCTGGGTGAAGGATGGTTTGGACAGAGAGGGCCACAAAGACAGAGGCCCTGTGGTGGAAGGGTGTGGGGTGTGCTTGAGATCAGATCAGGCAAAGCCTCGTAGGTCTCGTACTGTGGACTGAGCCATGTCCCCTCCAAATTCCAACGTTGAAACCCTAACCCTCAAGGTGTCTGTGTCTGGAGGCAGGGCTTTAGAAGGCAAAGTGAAATGACAGGGGGTGGGGGGTGTCCTAATCTGATAAGTGAAAGTTGCTCAGTTGTGTCCCACTCTTTGTGACCCCGTTGACTGTATGTAGCCTGCCAGGCTCCTCCATCCATGGAATTCTCCAGGCCAGAATACTAGAGTGGGTAGCTGTTCCCTTCTCCAGGGCATCTTCCCAACCCAGGGATCGAACCCAGGTTGCCCACATTGCAGGAGGATTCTTTACTGTCTGAGCCACCAGGGAAACCCCAAATCCGATAAGATTATGTAAGCAAAGGGGGAGAGAGATCACATTAGTGAGCACACGGTGAAGCCAAGCAGAGGGTCCCACTGGAACCTGACCATGCTGGCCTCCTGATCTTGGCCTTCCAGCCCCCAGAAATATGAGAAATAAATGTCTGCTGTTTAAGCCCCCCAGTCTGTAGAATCTGTTATGGCCACTGGAGCCAACTATGCCACCTCTGCAGGGACTTTAGCTCTTACTCTGAGTTGGGAGCCCTGGGAGGGTTTGAATTTGAGTTGCATGTACTGACCTACGGTTAAAAAAATTGTCTGGCTTCCTGCCCAGAACAGAGGGGACAAGGGGACAGGGAGACCCAAGAGAAGTCTGTTGCAAACATTAGTCAAAGTCCACGCAAGGGGATATACTTCTCAGCAATAAAAAGGAACAAAGTGAAACCTCTACATCATGGAAGAACCTCAAGGAACACCCTGCTAAATGAAAGAAACCAGACATGAAGACCACAGACTGCATGACTGCACTTACATGAAATGTCCAGAAAAGACGTGATGGAATGTTCTAGAACGAGACTGCGGTGATGGTTATGTCACTATACATTTACCCCAAATCATTGGGTTGAACCAGAGAGATAAGAGGGAAAGAGGTGAGAAACAGTCAGGCACTATTTTGTGGGGGCAACAAATAGGATTTGCTGACAGATTAGACGTGAGATATTAAAGAAAGAAGAGGCAGTTAGTGTGCTCATTCAGTCAGTCATGTCCGTGCTCATACTAACAGAACTTACTATGCTGCACACCCTGGTCTCAATCCATTACAAGCCCATTTAATCCTCATAAACATTCTATGAGATAAAGATTATGGACCCCATTTTACAAATGAGAAAACTGAGGCACTGCAAGGTGAAACAACTTACTGATGGTCATGTATTTGGGATGAGTCCAAAGAACTGGATGAGTGGAGCGGATGTGTATTGAGATGAGGCAAGCCTGTGACAGGAGCTGGTTTGTAGGGACAGAAGGTCAGAAGTGCTGTGTGGACATGTCAAGTTTGAGAAGCCCAGTGGACTCATGGGATAATCAAGTCACAAGTTTCAAGGAGATTGCTTTGCTGTGGGATCCTCTTGCCTAAGCTTAAATCGAAGGTGTTTTTATTTGGAAATGCAACTTGGAGCTGGTGGGATGGGATGGGGGGCCTGAGCCCTGAACAGCTGGGAACGGGATGTCAGAGGTGGCAGTGGATTGAGTCAGGGGAGTCTGGCCATCATGGGTGGGGCACTTGATTTTTTTGCCCCACCCTCAGGACAAACCAAATGTGAGGACTAAAACTCTGATTTCCAGACATGAGTCAGTACACCTGGTGATTCTAAGAACCTCAGGCAGTGAGTAATTTTCTCTTCATCCAAGAAGACAGAGCCTCAACACAGAGATTTGGATAATTAGAATCATTTGGGGAATTAATTGACTGATTTGGTCTCATCTGGACTATACAGGTCTCACCAACATTTGCGTTAAATTAGAGGTTGTTCCCTGTTGACCTGCTGGTGGGAGATTCTCTGAGTTCACTTAGTGGGGTGGGGTGTGAATGACTTCACCTGGCTTATAGAGTTAAATGCCAAGTCTATACTTTCAGCCCTGTGGTAGGTGGGAACCCATCAAACTGGCTTCTGATAATCCACAGACCACTTATACAGAGGGCTGGCAGGCAGACTAGGTGATCTTCAAATCCCACCTGTATTAGTCAGCTAGGGCCACCATAGCGGAGAACCACAGACTGGCTTAAACTGAAATGCATTAGCTCACAGTCCCGCAGGCTAGAAGTCCAACATCATGTTATTGACAGGATTTGTTGTTCCCGAGGTCTCTCCTCTTGGCTTACAGATGGCTGCCTTTTCCTTGAGTGCTCATGTGGTCTCCCTTCTATGCCTGTGTCCTAATCATTTCTTATAAGAACATCAGTCATATTGGATTAGGGTCCATGCTAATAAATTCCTTTTAACCTAATTACCTCTCTAAAGACCCTCTATCCATATACATTTGCATTCTGAGCTACTAGGAATTAGGACTTCAACATATGGATTTGTAGGGACACAGTTCAGTCCCCAACTCCATCCACAGTTCAGGAATTCAGGATCACTTCTCTGTTGCTAACTCCCCATGAACCTAGGTGTGACATCTTCCTTTGGGCATCAGTTTCCCCATCTGCTCTGCCTCCCTCACCTGGGAGGCTCAAATTAGTTACTGTTCAAGAAAGGGCTTGGTCATCTCCAAAGGGGTGGTCCTGGGAGGGACAGCAGCACCCGCCAGGGAGCATTTTAAAAATTTGTTGATTTTTAATTGAAGGTAATTGCTTTACATTATTGGGTTGGTTGCTGCCATACATCAACATGAATCAGCCATAGGTACACGTATGTCCCTTCCCTCCCATCTCCCAGCCCTCTAGGTTGTCGTAGGGCTGCAGTTTGAGCTCCCTGAGTCATACAGCAAATCGGGCTGGCTCTCTACTTTACACATGGTAACGGCTTTGTTTTCATGTCGCTCTCTCGGTTCGTCCTGCCCTCTCCTCCCTCCCTGTGTCCACAGTCTGTTCTATGTCTACATCTTCACTGCTGCCTTGCAAATGGGAACATTTTTTTAAGTCTACAGCTTCATGCTTTGGGTTGTCACCATAGATGGAAGACCTCAGGACCTTTTGAGGGCAGGAGCCAGGAGCTGTCCTGCTTTTGGGGGACATTTCCACACCAAGAACGGTCCTCTGCCACTCACGACTTTTTTAATATCCTCTGTGTGTTCGTGTAGGTGAAAAAAACAACCGATAATCATCTGAACCTAGCACCTAATTCTATTTTACATGTAAACAAAAGGGATTTTGTTTTGCAAAGTTTAAATGTATACTTTTTATGGGAAGGCACTGCCAGCAAATCAAGGGAAGATTGTGTCTTGTTTTGTTTGGAACTATATCAAAAATTATTCATTACTTTAGAAAACTCACATTTTTAACAAAACATTCAGCGAACAGTCCTCTAATGCAGTGCTGTGCATGGCGCTTGAGTCGTTGGTAAGACATGCTTGTACCAGCTTGCATGTGTGGCTGCCTCATCCATTCCAGCTAGAGATGCAGGTGTCTCCTCAGGCTGTCTCCTAGCTTAACTGTGAAATGAAAAGTATGACTATTGGTTACTCCATCGTGTCCAACAGCCCCATGAACTGGAGCCTGCTACCCATGGGATTTGCCAGGCAAGAATACTGGAGTGAGTTGCCATTTTCTCCTCCAGGGAATATTCCAAACCCAGGGATGGAACCAGAGTCTCCTGCATTGCAGGCAGATTCTTTACTGCCCAAGCCACCAGGGAAGTCTGTGAAATATATTGTCCTAATTTATTTTCCTTCCATCCCTTTTGCTTTTTTTTTTTCCATCCCAGGGCATCATATATTTTCTTAAAATTATGAGTTGGGTAGTTACATTATCTATGAATTTCACTTAAAGATTGTACAGTGAATGCTAACTATTCTAAATGGTTCCTCTAATATAGGGGTTGAGAAATTCTGCTCAAAGGCACCACGTGGGTACTGACTTGTGCCTGGCTGGTCAGTGCTGCTCTCTGGGGATTTTGCATTTCTTCAGCCCCAGGGCACAGGCGCCTGACACCCCGGGTGATCTGGTTGCAGTGCTGCTTCCTCAGAGAGAAGGGAACTTCTTTGCTCTTGTCATTTCTCTTGCCTCTCACCCGGCAAGGTGCTGGCGTCCGTGTTGGTCACTACTCATCACTTTAGACGATAGAATCGGTCATGGCTGAGGTCTCTGGGCTTCTGTGGGTGAGGGCATCGCTGAAAGCACATCTCTTCTGAGCCCAGCTACCTGTACCAAGCGGCTGGCAACAGCTCGAGAAGCCAAGTCACCCGGAGGCTAGGCTGGCACAGAAGCTTGGGGACAAGGTCGTCACCGGCAACAACACTGGGCAGCGTGGGGTGTGGGTGCAGCCTGCACCCTGGGCAGGCCACCCTGCCGCCCTGACACTTGTTTGTGCTCCAGCTTTGCTCCCAGCCTGGGTGCCAGTCCCTCCCCAGCCCTGGGGCCTCAGGCTTCATTAGCACACGGCACAGAAATGAAGTCTGGCTCCCCTGGGGCGGCCACTCTCCCCGGGGTGCCGCAGATCTTGCCCCAACCTCTCCCCCTGGCCCGGATTGGCCTTACTGCTCCACATGACACAGAGAGTCCACCAAGAGAGGCCTCTTTGGCATCAAGCCAGAGATGGCCCTGCAGTCTCCCTCGGGGCACCTGCTCTGCGTTTCCTGTCCCTCTGTGATAATCTCTCTCCACTGCCTCCTCCTCCAGGTCATTTTCTCTGAGCTTCCAGGTGAGAATTCCCAAACACAATGTCTTGCCCCTTCCTTGAAACCCCACTGCAGTTCCTGGGCTCCTACAGAGAGATTCTTCAAGCATGCCTCACTGCTTATCAACATGCAGATTCCCAGGTTGCCTCTTGAACTTGCAAAATCAGTTTCTGGGGATGTGGCCCTGGAATCCATACTTATCACTCATATGAACTCCCTGGGTGATTCCGGTTATTTGTCTAAATTTGGGGCATCCTGACCTACAGAATAAAGTTCAGTTGTCTTTGTAGCACTAGCATCTTTCACGACTAGGCGCTGGTCTAATCATCCAGCCTTGCTTGTCACAACAGGACTCACAGTGAACTTGTCATTGTTCCTTGCAAGTGTGGGCCCTACCCTTTCCACATTCCTCTACACATGCTCATCCTTCTGTCTGGAAGAATGGTCCCTCTTTCCCCCTTGCAAACTCCTACACACCTTTTAAGACAAGACCCAACAGCACCTGGAGAAGGCAATGGCCACCCACTCCAGTACTCTTGCCTGGAAAGTCCCATGGATGGAGGAACCTGGTAGGCTGCAGTCCATGGGCTCCCTAGGAGTCGGACATGACTGAGGGACTTCACTTTCACTTCCATGCATTACAGAAGGAAACGGCAACTCACTCCAGTAATCTTGCCTGGAGAATCCCAGGGACAGAGGAGCCTGGTGGGCTGCCGTCTATGCGGTCGCACAGAGTCAGACACGACTGAAGCAACTTAGCAGCAGCAGCAACAGCACCTCCTCTGGAAGCCTTCCCTGATTGCCTCCTGATAAGTCCTGTGGCTGCAGTGCAAGGACATACCTGCTTATAGCACTTTCCATCCTGCTGCGTCCTCATCCTTCAACCCCACCTGGCAATGCTCCCGCTCCCTGTCAGCCCCAGGTGACAGGAGGACTGTCTTCTTTCTCTTTGAAACCCCAGCAACTAACACACTTCCTGGTATATCCTTGGTGCTTGGTAAATTTTTCTGTAACTTTACATGGTCTCTTGGACGTTCATTTCCCATCTCTTCTTAATTAGGGTTCTGCCTTAGGGTGCTGGGCTTCATTTAAACCTTGGTCATTAAAGAGCAGTTTCTTTGTTTCTTCTGCATGCTTCATATTTAGCTAAAGAGATTTATTTCTCCAATAAACCCTGCTCTCCAGACAGCCACATTCATCTGCTCCTCCTACTGAGAAACGGAGGGACAGGATACACCTAGATCTCTGGTGCTGGGGAGTGCAGAAGAAAGGGACCGGGGAAACTTGGTTCAGTCTCACCACCAGCCAGCAGGTGATCAAGGCTGCTTCCTTGGCATTTGTTTCCTGTGTTTGCAGGGTTAATGAGCTTCTTTAGGGGGAAAAAAATCTCAGAACTCATTTCTTTGTTCTACTGACTGCTCTAATTTTTAATATGGAAAAAAGAAAATCTGATTCTTGTTCTAAAAGGGTGGCTAAGCTGTCAGGGAAAGCAGAGCTGATGGGTGTGTTGCTAGCAAAACCAACTGACTCCAAGTACTAAGCTATAGAAATGCAGGCTGGGGATATCTCCTACCTCCTGGTGACCCAAGACTGCTGGAGAATTTCTCACTGACATCTGGTACAAATTTGGTTTTAAGAGTTGGGGTTGGGATATCCCTGGTGGTCTCGTGATTTTCATCTGCCTTCCAATGCAGAGGACATGGGTTCAATCCCCAGTTGGGGAACTAAGATCCTACATGCCTGGGAGCAACTAAGCCTGCGTGTCACAACTAGAGAGAAGCCCATTTGCTGCAACTGAGACCTGATGCAGCCAAAAAATAAAAAATAAATGTTTTTTGAAAAAAAGAAAAAAAAGAATTGGGGTTGATACTCATCTGATTTATTCTGCATGGATCTCTTCTTTTCTGTTTTTCCTGTGTGAGAATTTGATATCTTGAAGGATTCCTGCTGCTAATCTGTTTTCATAGATGTAAACCAATTGTTCTGGTGGTGAGGCTATTGTATTCCCTGCCAACTTATCTCCAGGAGAATTAAAGGGTTTGGAGAAAAGGGAGGATGGCAAGCACTAAATGAATTGGCCGGGTGCTGAATTGGACACAAACAATACGGTCTTGCTCCTAGAATTCTGGAAGTTCAGTGTGAGAAGGAACTTTGGAGGTCATCTTGTCTAGCCCCTCTTTCCACGTTTGACCTACCTTTGTGACATTCCCAGCAAATGTTGATTATCTAACCCCCATGCAATCACTTCCCATGCCAGAGAACTCATTACTCTCTTAGGCAGCCCATTCCATTTTCTGATTTCTCTGCTTGCCAGTTTTCTCATAGGGTTCAGTTCAGTTCAGTCACTCAGTCGTGTCTGACTCTTTGTGACCCCATGAATTGCAGCATACCAGGCTTCCCTGTCCATCACCAACTCCCGGAGTTTTCTCAAACTCAGGTCCATTGGGTCAGTGATGCCATCCAACCATCTCATCCTCTGTTGTCCCCTTCTCCCGCCTTCAATCTTTCCCAGCATCAGGGTCTTTTCCAATGAGTCAGTTCTTCACATCAGGTGGCCAAAGTATTGGAGTTTCAGCTTCAGCATTAGTCCTTCCAATGAATATATAGGACTGATTTCTTTTAGGACTGACTGGTTTGATCTCCTTACAGTCCAAGGGACTCCCAAGAGTCTTCTCCAACACAGTTCAAAAACCACAGTTCAAAAGCATCAGTTCTTTGGCGCTCAGCTTTCTTTATAGTTCAACTCTCACATCCATTCATGACTACTGGAAAAACCATAGCTTTGATTGGATGGACCTTTGTTGGAAAAGTAATGTCTCTGCTTTTCAATATGCTATCTAGGTTGATCATAGCTTTTCTTCCAAAAATCAAGCATCTTTTAATTTCATGGCTGCAGTCAGCATCTGCAGTGATTTTGGAGTCCCCCAAAATAAAGTCTGCCACTGTTTCCATTGTTTCCCTATCTATTTGCCATGAAGTGATGGAACTGGATGCCATGATAGGATAAGCTGATACTTCTAGAGGAGGGCCTTGCTTGTGTCATGTAGAGAGAAGTTAAGGACTGGAGGTTTTCTCTTGCTCAAATTAACCATCCCTGGTTCTGTACACTGCCTCTGTGGGGGATGGGAACCCATATCAGTGTTACACTTTTCCCACACAAAGGAGGTGTTGTGACAGGAGCCCTTTGGGGAAAGCTCCCCAGTGGCACAGTTCACTTATTTCCCAGGAGAGGCACGTGAATTCCATCCACAGTTATTCACATCCAAGTGGCGGCTGTCACTACCTCAGTACTTAGTACCTTAGTACCTGGGCACATACAAGGTACTCAGTAAATATTTACTGGATGAATACAAGGATAGATGGATGAACGGTTAGATGAATGGGGACTGGTTGAATAAATTAATAGATTAATGGTTGAGTAAATAAAATTATGAGTCACTAAAGTGGAAAAGGCCAACCTGGATGTGTTTGGATCAATCAGTCAATATGCGTGGAACCTCTGCTATCCTGTATTGTGCTGAGTAAAGAGAAGAAATGCTGGGGAGAAAAATGAGTAGTTTACAAAGAAGTATAGATATGATCTTTGTCCTAATGATGGAAACAAGCTGGACCCAAACTTGTGAAAACAGCTTCCTCCTTCTCTAGATCTGATTGTTGTTGACATCTGTCTGTAGCAAGTTACCATCAGTGTAACTTTGATTCCTTGGAATTCCATCCTGTGATTTGGGAATAAAAGAAGTTAGAGCTGGAAGGGGCTTCCCAGGTGGCGCTAATGGTTAAGAACTTGCCTGCCAATGCAGGAGATGTAAGAGTTGTGGGTTCAATCCCTGGGCTGGGAAGACTCCAAGGAGGAGTCCACCGGGATGGCAATCCACTCCAGTATTCTTGCCTGGAGAACCCTATGAATAGAGAAGTCTAGTGAACTGCAGTCCATATTGCTACAAAGAGTCTGACATGACTAAGCGGCTAATACACACAAGAACTGGAAGGGATATTAGTGATCAATCAGTCGTGTCCTCTCTTTTACAGTGAGCACCTGGAGATGGGAGCCAGTTGCCCAAAGCCGCATAAACCGTTAGTGACAGAGCCACTCCTCGAATTGCTGTTTCTCAGCTCCCAGTATAGCACCTCTTTCCAGCATGTTTTCTTTTCTCAGAGAATATCTTTTAATCCACATTCATTGTGAACTTGCTCCAAAATGTCTGCTTTGCAATGACTTTGCAGACCTAGCTGGCTTTTGATTCCATAGACATCATTCATTTGTTCCTCTCTATCCAGCCACACTTGGGGGGAATATTTGTTATTTCACTTAGACCATTAGTATTAAGGATAAAAGATGTTCTGTGTATTCATTTAAAACAACTTAGAGAATAGTCTCCTTGGTTTTTATGTAAGGTTTGCAACAGCTCCCTTGGAAGCCAGTGTGGAGATGAAGAAGGCTACGTGTGATTTAAATTTAAAGATGGGCCAGATATGACCTGTGATCAATTTTCAGTGGCTGTTGTGCACTTGGGTTGCAGAGACATTAAGGAAAGCTTGTAAAATACCTAACAGAGCACTTAAAAATCTAATAAATAAGAAATACAATGCCACTGTCAGAAGCCTTGATGGAGGTTGGAGGGAGCCAGGGAAGTAATTTGCGCAATAAATCCTGTGAATTCCTATTATTTTTTTCCCCTTCAGACAGGCTAAAAATAGAAGTCCCAAATAAATAAATATATATCAGAGGAAGAAAAGAGAAAATGGTGATTTGGAATGAATCACTTGATGGTTGAAGCTGACAATCTAGAAACTGGCATGAGAGATTACAAGTAGGGGGTATGATATCACCATGTCTTTTAGGGAGCCATATTTGATTTGACAAAATGCCTATTAATTAAGGGCCAGTTGGGGGAAAATGTTGCCATACCCCTTAGAAATAGATCAAGGCAAACAAGGTAAAGACCCAGGAAAGTATGAATTTGGTCCTTACTTGGCTGATGCCTTCTGGACATTCCAGGGTCTGAGTTCTTCTTTATGGTCATTAATAACCATGACCGAAGATGTTTCAGCTCTGATATCTTAAACCATCTGGCTTCCCCTCCTATCATACAACTACTCTTCTGACGACCATCAGTGACTTCTTTTTCATTGAGGCCAATGGACACTTATCATATTGTATCCCTTGCTTCATGTGGCACTGATACTGACTCCCTGAAATCTGCCTTTCTTAGCGTTCATGAGACCTGCAGCTTGTGCTTTTCTTCCTCTTTCTCATCCCTGTGTTCTCAGTATCCTTTGCCGGCTCCTTATCACCACTTGTGTTTGAATATTAATGTCCCAAGGGCTGTCCTTCACTCTCCTCTCATCCCACACATTCTGAGCAGCTTTAAGATTCTCAACTTTCTGTCTTCACCCATTATATGTCTTAGCTCCATGTTTTCAAATTTTTCTAGATCTGTGCTGTTTAATATAGTTGCTGATAGTAACATGTGGCCTTTTAAATTAAAAATCTCGAAATAAAATAAAATTTAACAGCTGGATTTTTCATTCGCATAAACCATATTTTAAAAATTGAAGTATAGGTGATTTATAATGCTGTCTTAGTTTCAAATGTACAGCAAGAAGCTTCAGTTATATATACATACATATATATATATATGTCTACTCTTTTTCAGATTCTTTTCCATTATAGGTTATTACAAGATATTGTATGTAGTTCACTGTGATGTTCTGTAGGTCCTTGTTGTTTATCTTCTTTATACATAATGGTATATATCTGTTAATCCCAAACTCCTTATTTATTCCTCTCTGCTCCCTCTGCTGACTTGGTAACCATAAATTTATTTTCTATGTCTGTGAGTCTATTTCTGCTTGGTAAATAAGCTCATTTGTGGCAATTTTTAAGACTCCACAGGTGAATGATATCATATGATACTGTCTTTGTCTGGCTTACTTCAGTTATATAGGAATCTCCAGGTCCATCCGTGTTGCGGCAAGTGGCATTACTTCATCCTTTTAGTAATGGCTGAACAGTATTTCATTACATATACATATGCCACATCTTCTCTGTGCATTTATCTCTCAATGGCCATTTAGGTTGTTTCCGTCTTGGCTACTGTAAATGGTCACACAAACCACATTTTAAGGGCTTGATAGCTGTGTGTGGCTTTCATGTTGGACAGTGCAGCTACAGAATACTGCCATCATTGCAGAAAGTTTTTTTTTGTTTGTTTTGTTTTGTTTTGGTCCAGCCCTTTGACTTGTGGGGTCTTAGCTCCCCAACCACACATTGAACCCGGGCCCTTGGCAGTGAAAGCACAGAGTCCAAACCATTGGGCAACCAGGGAATTCCCCACAGAAAGTTTTGTTGTACATGCTGTTCTAGTTATTGCCACCTTAATAGTTGGATAAGACTCTTTTGAGAGTCCCTTGGACTGCAAGGAGATCCAACCAGTCCATCCTAAAGGAGATCAACCTTAGGTGTTCAATGGAGGGACTGATGTTGAAGCTGAAACTGCAATACTTTGGCCACCTCATGCAAGAGTTGACTCATTGGAAAAGATCCTGA
>SJYC01104669.1:0-17443 GCA_006408675.1 Madoqua kirkii
TCCCAGTATAGCACCTCTTTCCAGCATGTTTTCTTTTCTCAGAGAATATCTTTTAATCCACATTCATTGTGAACTTGCTCCAAAATGTCTGCTTTGCAATGACTTTGCAGACCTAGCTGGCTTTTGATTCCATAGACATCATTCATTTGTTCCTCTCTATCCAGCCACACTTGGGGGGAATATTTGTTATTTCACTTAGACCATTAGTATTAAGGATAAAAGATGTTCTGTGTATTCATTTAAAACAACTTAGAGAATAGTCTCCTTGGTTTTTATGTAAGGTTTGCAACAGTCTCCCTTGGAAGCCAGTGTGGAGATGAAGAAGGCTACGTGTGATTTAAATTTAAAGATGGGCCAGATATGACCTGTGATCAATTTTCAGTGGCTGTTGTGCACTTGGGTTGCAGAGACATTAAGGAAAGCTTGTAAAATACCTAACAGAGCACTTAAAAATCTAATAAATAAGAAATACAATGCCACTGTCAGAAGCCTTGATGGAGGTTGGAGGGAGCCAGGGAAGTAATTTGCGCAATAAATCCTGTGAATTCCTATTATTTTTTTCCCCTTCAGACAGGCTAAAAATAGAAGTCCCAAATAAATAAATATATATCAGAGGAAGAAAAGAGAAAATGGTGATTTGGAATGAATCACTTGATGGTTGAAGCTGACAATCTAGAAACTGGCATGAGAGATTACAAGTAGGGGGTATGATATCACCATGTCTTTTAGGGAGCCATATTTGATTTGACAAAATGCCTATTAATTAAGGGCCAGTTGGGGGAAAATGTTGCCATACCCCTTAGAAATAGATCAAGGCAAACAAGGTAAAGACCCAGGAAAGTATGAATTTGGTCCTTACTTGGCTGATGCCTTCTGGACATTCCAGGGTCTGAGTTCTTCTTTATGGTCATTAATAACCATGACCGAAGATGTTTCAGCTCTGATATCTTAAACCATCTGGCTTCCCCTCCTATCATACAACTACTCTTCTGACGACCATCAGTGACTTCTTTTTCATTGAGGCCAATGGACACTTATCATATTGTATCCCTTGCTTCATGTGGCACTGATACTGACTCCCTGAAATCTGCCTTTCTTAGCGTTCATGAGACCTGCAGCTTGTGCTTTTCTTCCTCTTTCTCATCCCTGTGTTCTCAGTATCCTTTGCCGGCTCCTTATCACCACTTGTGTTTGAATATTAATGTCCCAAGGGCTGTCCTTCACTCTCCTCTCATCCCACACATTCTGAGCAGCTTTAAGATTCTCAACTTTCTGTCTTCACCCATTATATGTCTTAGCTCCATGTTTTCAAATTCTTTCTAGATCTGTGCTGTTTAATATAGTTGCTGATAGTAACATGTGGCCTTTTAAATTAAAAATCTCGAAATAAAATAAAATTTAACAGCTGGATTTTTCATTCGCATAAACCATATTTTAAAAATTGAAGTATAGGTGATTTATAATGCTGTCTTAGTTTCAAATGTACAGCAAGAAGCTTCAGTTATATATACATACATATATATATATATGTCTACTCTTTTTCAGATTCTTTTCCATTATAGGTTATTACAAGATATTGTATGTAGTTCACTGTGATGTTCTGTAGGTCCTTGTTGTTTATCTTCTTTATACATAATGGTATATATCTGTTAATCCCAAACTCCTTATTTATTCCTCTCTGCTCCCTCTGCTGACTTGGTAACCATAAATTTATTTTCTATGTCTGTGAGTCTATTTCTGCTTGGTAAATAAGCTCATTTGTGGCAATTTTTAAGACTCCACAGGTGAATGATATCATATGATACTGTCTTTGTCTGGCTTACTTCAGTTATATAGGAATCTCCAGGTCCATCCGTGTTGCGGCAAGTGGCATTACTTCATCCTTTTAGTAATGGCTGAACAGTATTTCATTACATATACATATGCCACATCTTCTCTGTGCATTTATCTCTCAATGGCCATTTAGGTTGTTTCCGTCTTGGCTACTGTAAATGGTCACACAAACCACATTTTAAGGGCTTGATAGCTGTGTGTGGCTTTCATGTTGGACAGTGCAGCTACAGAATACTGCCATCATTGCAGAAAGTTTTTTTTTGTTTGTTTTGTTTTGTTTTGGTCCAGCCCTTTGACTTGTGGGGTCTTAGCTCCCCAACCACACATTGAACCCGGGCCCTTGGCAGTGAAAGCACAGAGTCCAAACCATTGGGCAACCAGGGAATTCCCCACAGAAAGTTTTGTTGTACATGCTGTTCTAGTTATTGCCACCTTAATAGTTGGATAAGACTCTTTTGAGAGTCCCTTGGACTGCAAGGAGATCCAACCAGTCCATCCTAAAGGAGATCAACCTTAGGTGTTCAATGGAGGGACTGATGTTGAAGCTGAAACTGCAATACTTTGGCCACCTCATGCAAGAGTTGACTCATTGGAAAAGATCCTGATGCTGGGAAAGATTGAGGGCAGGAGGAGAAGGGGATGACAGAGGATGAGATGGTTGGGTGGCATCACTGACTCAATGGACATGGGTTTGGGTGGACTCCAGAAGTTGGTGATGGACAGGGAGGCCTGGTGTGCTGCAATTCATGGGGTTGCAAAGAGTCAGACACGACTGAGTGACTGAACTGAACTGAACTGAATATTCCACAAAACACCTCAAATTCATCCTGTCTCAAGTATATTATCAGATTAACTTTGGTGTGCATGGAAAAGGCTGACAAAAAGACATAAGAGAGGCGAAAAAAAAACCTTTCAGTTGTTAAGTAATATAAAACCCATCTCAATGGTCTTAAATCATAAGGGGAGTTTTTTGAGCCACATTACTAAATGGTCTAAAAGAAGGGCGAGTTCTAGCAATTCAGCAACGTTATCAAGGACTACTATCTCTCTACTGTATCTGTAAAGTTGACTTCATCCAAAGACCGGCACCGATTATAGACACAAGGTGGCTTCCAGAAACTTCCAAAGCAACAAACTTCCTCACTCTTGTTCAAAGAAGACAGGGGTAGTTTCAGGTACAGAACACAGTGGGGTTTTTTTGTTTTTTGGGTTTTTTTTTTGCAGATTATATCCCATTATACATTATTACAAGATATTGGTATAATTTCCTGAGCTATATAATATATACTCGATACTTATCTACTTGATGTATAATAGTTTGTATCTCTGGGCTTCTCTGATAGCTCAGATAATAAAGAATCTGCCTGCAATGTGGGAGACCAGGGTTCACTCCTGGAGTCAGGAAAATTCCCTGGAGTAGGGAATGGCAACCCACTCCAGTATTCTTCCCTGGAGAATCCCATGGACAGAGGAACCTGGGGTCACAAAGAATCAGACATGACTAAGTGACTAACACTTTCACTTTCAGTTTGTATCTATTAATCCCTTACTCTGAATTTGGCCCTTCCTCCCTCCCTTTCCCCTTTAGTAACCTTAAGTTTGTGTCATATTGTCTGTGAGTCTGTTTCTGTTTTGTATATAGATTCATTTGTATTAATATTATTTTTTAGATTCCACTTTAAGTGATACAGTATTTGTCTTTCTCTGACTTATTTCACTAAGCATTATAGTCTCTAGATCCATCCGTGTTGCTGCAAATGGCAATCTGCATTTTTTATGCTGAGTAATCTTCCATTGTGTACATGTACCATATCTTCTTAAGCCAGCCAGCTGTTGATCGGCACTTGGGTTGCCGCCACGTCATGGCTATTGTAAATAGTGCTTTTGCCTTGGCATTGTCAATCAAAATCTTGCGATTCACTTTGGTTGGACCAGTGCATGCTGACTGCCTATGCCTGAACCAATCACTGTGGCCAGGGGCATGGAAAGTACTGACTGGCTTAGTGCAGCGGTCCATCCCCAGATCTGGAATCACTTGGAATGAGCTTTTCCTGATGCACGAGTGTTCTCAGACAGAAACTGGAGCTGCAGGGAAGACATGACAGAAACACGAATCAGAGGTCTTACCCACAGATGTCTGATAGGAAGGGACAGCATGATTTTAAAAGGAGATTGATCAGTGGAGTTCATTTTGAGTCTGCTTTATTTTCCAGAGAAGGCAATGGCAACCCACTCCAGTGTTCTTGCCTGGAAAATCCCAGGGACGGGAGAGCCTGGTGGGCTGCCATCTATGGGGTCGCACAGAGTCGGACACAACTGAAGCGACTTAGCAGCAGCAGCAGCAGCTTTATTTTCAAGCTTTAGAATCAGAACTTGGGTACGCTGGGCTGAATTTGAAGAAAGCCAAATAGCAGCTGCTGCAGGACCATGCTTCTCTCTTGTAACTCACTGTTGATGCCGAGCAGGACTGGGCTCCTTCCATCCTGTGTGTTTCCAAAGGAAAGCTTTTGCTTCTCAGCCACAGAAATGATGGCGTTTTCTGTGGGATCCAGAGGACCTGAAAATAAGGTTATTTAAAAAAAACAAAAACAAAAACAAAGTGGGGGAAAATGTGTATTGTCCATTTACTGTGATATATTCTCATGTTATTATCCATTTACTGTGATCTATTCTTTCTCAGGGGCTTCCCAGGTGGGGCTAGTGGTAAAGAACCCACCTGCCAATTCAGGAGACATAAGAGTTGCAGGTTCGATCCCTGGGTTGGGAAGATCCCCTGGAGGAGGGCTTGGCAAGCCCTCTAGTATTCTTGCCTGGAGAATCCCCATGGACTGAGGATCCTGGCAGGCTACAGTCCATAGGATCACAAACAGTCCGAGAGGACTGAAGTGATTTAGCATGCACAAACACATTCTTTCTCAAGTTGGGGAAAGAAATGTGAAGAATCGGGAAAGGGAATGAAAGGGTAACATAAATGGACACAGTACCACACTTCTTGGTTCAGACTGGCCAAAAGTAAAACTGCTTCTCCAATGGCACAAACAATTGTGATAGATGCCAAAATTAGAACAGAAAGCTTCTCTATGATTTTTATACTGCTTTATTTGTTTGCCAATACTCCATATCATTAATAGGAAAAGCAAAAAGTCTTCTTAAAATTTCTGGCAAAAATTCACTTCATTGCATGGGACCAGAAGACAGTAAGTTCACGTCTTTTCAGCAAGTATTAGGACAAGTATTCAAGTGGATCAGACTGAAACTGCTTTCTTTCTGTATCTAATGAGCATCTTAAATGCAGAGAGAGAAAGCAGCCTCACAAACTTCATTAACAAATAGTACTTTATTCAGAGAGCCTTGAAAATGTCTTTTAGCTTTAAGTATTTGTCCCATCTAGAGGGTATCCAGTGGAGGGGCTTCAGTTTTCTTCAAGTAATTCAGTGCTGGGGAAAATTGGCCAGAACTTGTTCAAATTCTCTTTTTTGCATAACTGCAGGTAAAGATTTTTCTCTAAAATTGCTTAAGATTATCTTTTTCAAAGTCAAAACTTCTGAAATGTGTCCACTGTGGCAAGCCATCCTGATAACTGTCTCTGAAGCTCCGGAAAGTGGTGGAATAGAAGGCATCCAGTGTTCTGGGTTCAATTGTATTCCCCAGAAAGATATGCTGAAGTGCAAACCTCCAGAGCTTGTAAATAAGATTTTATTTGCAAATGAGGTCTTTGCAGATGTAATCAATTAAAGATGAGGTCACACCAATTGGGGTGGGCCCCAGTCCAAAGACTGGTGTCATCTGGATACAGAAATAGAAGCAGAGGCAAGAAGTGAGGACAAAGGCAGAGGCGGGATTGGTACAGCTGCTCGCCAAAGAACAACGAACACTGTTCGAAGTCACCGGAAAGCTGGGAGGAGGCAATACAGACTTTGTCCCTAGACCCTTCGGATGGCATCTGACTCTGCCAACACCTTGATCTTGGACTTCTGGGTCCAAACGCATGAAAGAAAGAATTCCTGTTGTTTGACGATCCCCTCTGTGCGGTAGTTTGCTATGGCAGCCTGAGCAAACTCTTACAGCCACCATGGGCTCCAAGGTCCTCTCCCAGTTAGAACAAGACCCAGTCTCTGCCATCCCTGGAACTCAGGTCCTAAACTGTCAGACTGACTCAGAGTGACCTTGCAAATATCCTACTCTGCTGCTGTGGCCGCCTGCTGGAGTTGCTGTGTCATTTTTTTGCTTCCCAATCTTTTTTAAAAAGTTATTTGTTTATTTATTTGGCTGTGCTGGGTCTCATTGCAGCACGCATGACCTTTGATCTTTGCTGTGACACGTGGAATCTTAAACTGCGACATGCAGGATCTAGTTCCCTGATGAAGGACTGAACCTGGCTCCCTGCATGGGGAGGGTGGAATCTCAGCCACTGGACACCAGGGTAGTCCACTGCTTCCCAATTTTGAAGAATCCCTCGACCTTCTGAGTTAAGTCTCAACAGCCAGGTAACACAATTTAGTTACAACAGGGGGGATTCGGAGAGAGAAGCCATACAGGATCCAATTTTGGGGGTATGAATTCACTCCTGAGCCCAAGAAAGTTTGCACCTTCTGGTAGAAGGCCATTGACTACAAGACCTACTTCTGAAATCTAATGACTGGAGCCTTAGGTAAGATGCTTAAGATCTGTAAACCTCCAGTTCCTCATCTGTAAACTGGGTCTGTAATTCCTGCCCTGTCAATTTCTTGTGGTTTTAGGGAGATCAAATGAGAGCAAATATGAGTGAACAGTTTGAAATGAAAATTGCTTATAAATCTAAGGTATTGATTTTATCAGGATGGCCACAAAACCCAATTTCTAAGGAGGGAATGGGAAGCTGTGGGAATTTAATACTGGGATGTTTCTAAAGCAGAACTCAGAATGGAGAACTGCTCAAGATCAACCAGTAGAACCAGAGATCTTTAACCAGAGTTTGGCTCTCTAAAATTCACTATTCTGCCCCATTCTTCACTCCAACAGCCTCTCAGTTCAGTTCAGTTCAGTTCAGTTGCTCAGTCGTGTCCAACTCTTTGCGACCCCATGAACTGCAGCACACCAGGCTTCCTTGTCCATCACCAACTCAAGTCTGGAGCTTGCTCAAACTCATGTCTATCGAGTCAGTGATGCCATACAACCATCTCATCCTCTGTTGAGCCTTTCTCCTCCCACCTTCAACCTGCCCCAGCATCAGGGTCTTTTCAAATGAGTCAGTTCTTCGCATCAAGTGGCCAAAGTATTAGAGTTTCAGCTTCAGCATCAGTCCTTCCAACGAATGTTCACGACTGATTTCCTTCAAGATTGACTTTAGGATTGACAACAGCCTCTACACATTTGTTTTTTGTTTGTTTTATTTATTACTTATAATTTTTATTTAGCAGGCAGGTCCCTGGTGGCTCAGATCCCCTGGAGAAGGAAATGGCAACCCACACCAGTATTCTTGCCTGGAGGATCCCATGGACGAGGAGCCTGGCAGGCTACAGTCCAAGGGGTAGCAGAGAGTCGGACTTCACTTTCACTTTCAGTTTTTATTTTATATTGGAGTATAGTTTATTTATAATGTTGTGTTAGTTTCAGGTGTTCAGCAAGGTAGTTCAGTTATACGTGTTCAACTCTTTGTGACCCCATGGACTGTAGCCTACCAGGCTTCTCTGTCCATGGGATTTTCCAGGCAAAAGTACTGGAGTTGTTTGCCTTCTCCAGAGGATCTTCCCGACCCAAGGATTGAACCCAGGTCTCCTGCATTGTAGGCAGACGCTTTACCATCTGAGCCACCAGGGAAGCAATAGTTATACATATATCCATTCTTTTTCAGATTCTTTTCCAGAGTGTGGTTGTTCAGGCACTCATTCATGACTCTTTGCAACCCCATGGACTGCAGCAGGCCAGGCTTCTTTGTCCTTCACTATCTCCTGGAGGTTGCTCAAATTCATGTCTGTTGAGTTGATGATGCCATTCAGCCATCTCATCCTCTGTCTCCACTACCCCCTACCCTTTTCTTCTTACCCTCAATCTTTCCCAGCATCAAGGTCTTTTCCAATGAGTTGGCTCTTCGAATCTAGGGAAATACTAGAATATTGAGTAGAGTTTCCTGTGCTATGCAGTGAGTCCTTGTCATTTACCTGATATAGATAATAGTGTGTCTATGTTCATCCCAAACTCCTAATTTATCCCTTCCCTCCCGACCTTCCCCCTTTGGTAACCATAGGTTTGTTTTCTAAGTCTGTGAATCTGTTTCTGTTTTGTAAACTTATTTGTATCTTTTTAGATCTCACATGTAAGTGTAATTATATGGTATTTGTCTTTTTCCATCAGTCTTACTTCACTTAGTACAATAAAGACTATACTTTCAGGGATAATTTCTAATAGTTTGTTACACATTTTTGTCTTTAAATTACTTTTTATAATTTAGGAAATTTCTGTCTCTGCTTCTCTCCCTCTCAGTTCCTATCCTCTCTTTGTCCTCTATTCCTCATCCTCTTTCTCTCCCTCCCAAACCCCATCTTTCTTCTGAAAGGTTTCAAGTAGAATGAATTCAGTGTTCTCAGCCAAGTTTCTGCATAAAGAGCTCACTATGTACTTTAACAAAAATTATCTTCTTTGAAGAATCCCTACTTTAATCTCCCCCAAGGCAGGTTTTTGTGGTGTTAGAACAAAATGACACAATTCTCTTCAAACTAAAAGCCTTATTAAGAAGCATTCAGAAAATCTTGCCGCTTCCTCTTCTTACCTTCCTTGTAATTGGAGCTTAATTAATTGGATGAGTTTCAATGATTTTTTAATAGCATGTGGTTATTAGGACTAATCAAATACTCCAGAATAATTGTCTCAACTTTTAGAGGGGGGTGATGAACATCTCTAACATTGTTAAGACTTAAAAAATACAGCTTGACTGAGTTAAATCTTTTTTCTATATCATGCATGTCTCAGTGAGGCTGAAACCAACACGTACCTGAGCCAACAGCCTTTCCTGGCAGATGTGGACCCAGCAGGTGACCCCGGCCAGGAGAACATCTCTTTCATGTGAGGTCTCTTGTCGGGCAATGAAAAGCTTGATTGTTTCAGGGAGACCTGTTTGAAGATCTGATTACAGATATGGAGGGAGAGACCTTTCGATTGTATCATGTGGTGTCGTCTCACCAGGGAGATAATAACCACCACCTCAGGCTGGAAATGCCTCCATCCCTACTGACTATGGGACTTCAGAAAAGTGTAGGGGTCATGAGGTTCTCAGCAGGGGAGTGGAGCTTAATGATTCCTGCCCTTACCTGCCCCATCCGCAGGAGAGACTGTCCGCAACTTTGACATCCAACTGTGTAAGTGGAAAGTGCTATTCTCCATGTAGTAAATGATCTGAGCGACCACAGAGAGACCAAAATGGGGTTGGTAGATGTCCCCTGTACTATGACTTTCTTTGACTTAAACATCAAGTAAGCTTCCAGCCCAGCCCCTGCTTGGAAGTTGGCCTTGACACTCTGATTCAAGGGGATGACTCTTTAGGACTCCCTGACAGGTCCTTCCCTGCTGACTTTGCACTACCCTCAAAGAAAGTGTCATACTCAGAGATCTCCCACAGCAGACTTAGTCCTTCCATCCCGCGTGGTCCTGCGGCTCCTGTGGCTCTCCCCCGTGGTTGCTGAAGGCAAAGCCTTAGAGCACCAGGGAGGGGGAGGCCGCCCTCAGCTTGGTACCTCTGGCTGCCTACTGCCACTCCAGCCGCGAGTGAAGACGCACCTGCAGGTCCAGACACTGCCGCCTGCCGCTCATAGTTCCCGGGACAGTGGACCACACCACGCCTCCATTTCCATCTTTGATCAGAAAGCTCAAATCAAAACAAAGCCTGGCCCCAGAACACACACCTTACTCTTGTCAAATCTCCCCTCTTTTCTAAGGCCCAGGGCACAAGGTGGGGCTGGACCTGTCTCTAGCAGGGAGGGTGCTCTGGGAGGTCCCAGAGCATTGGTCCCCAGCAACTGTGAGGTCCTTGCTTGAGAGCTGTGATGCAGCCTTCCCTGCCGGGGAAGGTGGTGGTGCTGCTGAGGCCATTCCTCAAGGAGGCTTTGCCACTGGCTGGAGCCCTCACTCTCCTTCTTTGGCACCCTGATCCATGGAGTGGGTTGGCGGAGGAGCGGCGGGGACACAGCGGTCCTGGGAAGCTTGGGGGTGGCCCTTCTGCAGGCAGTCCTTCAGGAGAATGAGGCTTCTTCACTCTTGCCAGTGCCTGCCTCAGCCGTACCCCTCAGTGCCACCTTCCACGAAAAGGAGAATCCCTTCCCCTCCGTGGGGAGCTCTGGTGCTGCCCCCAGCGGCATATGAAGGTCATCTCTGGTTATCCCCTCCTCCTTGCACTTCTAGGCCATGCAGTTTAGTTCCATTGCTAAATTCATAAAATTGAGACAATGTGTAACAGTCAGATTGGAACCTGTTCAAGGGGACTAGAACCGAACCTGGGTTTAAGAATCCAGGAAATATAAGGCTTCCTGTGAACCTCTCTTCCGAGCCCATATATGGTTCTTCCAGATTCCCAAGACAGGAGCCTGGAGTCATCCTCCCAACCCCTCCCTCAACCCCACTGATCTTCAGTCAGTCAGCAACTGCGGTCCATTCATCTGCTAACTTTCTTCCAGGTCCAAACCCTGGTGCCCACCCCTTTGCCCAGTCAGGCTTAGTCCGCACTTGGCTTCCTCCGGGTGATTTCCTTCAGTCCCTCTTCAAACCATCTTTTCATACAGGCTGCATAGTGCTCTCTTTCAAAGTCGAGTCTGACCACGTCACTCACTCACTTACGCCGATCCCCAAGGAGCTGGTATTGCCTCCAGGACATTAGCCCAGCCCCGTGGCCTGACACCCAAGGTCCCCGAGGAAGTGGCTGTGGCTGGCTTCCCCAGGAATGCCTCAGCCATTGCTCGGCACATTCTCTTTCTCCCTGTTCCTGTTGCTCCTCTTTTCAGGGTTGTGCTTGATTTTTTTTTTTACATGTAACATTTCTGAAATTCATACATGTCTGAAACTGACACACATCCTTTCATCCCCCACCCCACCCCTGCCCCGAGAAGCTTAATAAATCGATGGTGCATCACAGAATCAGAAGCGTATTGGATCAGAGGAGACAGCGTGGCAAGCGGCAGAAGTGAGCATCACTTTGGCAAGTAAGGCGGGAAATGGGGAGAGCTGCTGTGTTCTGGACTTGATCTAGTGGAGCTGCCTGGAGCGGGATGGGAAGGGTCAAATTGGTCTTTTGACAAGATCTGTCTAGAAGTCCAGTGAAGAATGGATTGGGATAGGTGTTCCCAACCCCCGGGCCACGGATCAGTACTAGTCCGTGACCTGTTAAGAACACAGCCACACAGTAGGAGGTGAGCGGCAGGTGAGCTAGTGAAGCTCCGTCTGTATTTACGCTCATCTCTTACATCACCTCCTGAGCTCCACTTTCTGTCAGATCAGCAGCGGCATTAGATTCTCACAGGCGCTCGAACCCTACTGTGACCTGCGCATGCAAGGGACTGATGAGGGTCTAATGAGAGTCTCTCTAATCCTGATGAGAGCCTAATGCCTGATGATCTGTGGAGCTAAGGCAGTGATGCTAGTGCTGGGAAGCAGCTACTGATGCAGATGATCACAGGCAGAGAGGTTTGACTGCACAGGGACCATAATAAGTGAATTGCTTGCGGACCCTTACCAAAACCCTATCAGCGGGTGGAAAGTGACAATTAAGCTGCATCTGGTGAGTTGTATAATTATTTCATTATGTAGCACAATGTAATAATAATAGAAATAAATTGCACAATAAATGTAAAGCCCTTGAATCATCCCAAACCATCCTCCTGCCCCCGTTGGTGGAAAAATGATTTTCCATGAAACTGGTCCCTGGTGCCAAAAAGTTTGAGGACCACTGGATTGGATGACAGAAGGGGGATGGGAGAGAGAACAAGACTTTGGAAGCTGAAAAGTCTGGAGGGAGCTTTGCAAATATACCTTAAAGTAGGGCCCTTTAATGTACAGTTAGTGCACATTGAGTGTGAGCCAACTTCTGTAAAGGACCAGATGGTATCTCAGACTAATGAACATCTTTAAGATATTCCGAAAGCCTGTTCCGTAATCCTGCTTTAGTAACTGCGTGCATTGCCCAGTCCTTTCTAGCCGACAGGCATTTCCCGCAATCTGAACCTCAAGTTTAATTGGTATTGTATCCTCTTGCTCTAACACATGGATGCCAGGCACAGCTTTAAGTACTGTGGATAATTCAAAGGCATTTAAGACTCCAGGAACTCAAAATCTAGTCAAAAAAAGAGATCAGCTGAACAACCAGAGAGGGATTCAAACATGCTGTATGAGAGATGTGAACCAAGGGCCATAAGAATACAGTGGAAAGAGGGCTTCGATCTTTCTGGTCTAACAGAAGGCTTTGCTGAGAGCTAACACTGGAACTGGTCCTTGAAAGATGGAGTAGGGTTTGTCCCGGAAGAGGAAACAGCCTGAGTGGAGACACAAGGTGAAAATGGTGTGTTCTGGAAGGGAAAAGGGCCCCCAGGAAGAGAACTGGGTGGACTGAGTGGGTGCAGAGCCTAGAGGAGAGCTTAGAAAGGCAGATGGGGTCGGTGGGGAGGTGGTGTAGGCCACGAAGAGCTTTGCCCACCCTGCCAAGGCCACGGAATCTGATCCTGAAGGCACAGCTGACCAAACAAAGACAGATACCAATTGCTCCCCAGACCCTGAAGTACTAAACTTTGATATTAAAATTTGTAAAAATTCTCTCTAAAACTCAGTTCTCCTCCCTTCTCTGCTCTGACATCCACATCAGTTTCAGTTCCAGCCACGTCTCAGAAACACCCCCACCCAACCAGTCCTGAGTTCTGTTCAGCTGCTCTTGGCCGTGATGTGACAACTCTTCTTCCAAACAGTTAAATGCAAATTCTGGGTCTCCTCGATCTATTTACACTTATTCCCTATGGCGACTGAAAGATTTGCCTGATGGAAAGTGGGAAGACAAATTGTCTTCTCCTTGGAGACATCATCTCTGTGCTTGCCATTTAGAAATGATTCCAAGTTCATGCTTTGTGGGAAAAGTTACAAATTGCTCCCTGGCCTGGAGTTAGTGTACCCATCCATGAGTGACCTCGCCTGGGTCTAGGTGTTCTCTTAGCTGCAACACCCCACTAATGCAGCCTTGGGGAAATGAACGAAGTCACGGATCTAGGTCACTGCTCTGTGTTCATGCACTTATCAAATATTTATTAACAACTGATTAGGTCCCAACACTGGGCATGTAGGAGGCACACACACGTGAATCAAAAAGCGCAAGTCAAATAGCACCATGTTGTAAAGAAACTGTACTCTAATAAAAATTAATTAAAAAAAAACACAAGTCCTCCCCCACTAGAATATAAGGTCCACGGAGCAGGGATTCAGCTTGTCTGAGTCACAGCTTTGTTGCCAGTCCCTATCCTGGAGAAGGATATGGCAACCCACTCCAATATTCTTGTCTGGGAAATCCCATGGACAGAGGAGCCTGGTGGGTTACAGTCCATGAGGTCACAAAAAAGTAGGACACGACTTAGCGATTAAACAGTAGCAATTATGGTACCCAGCACATAGTGGCGGTGGGGGTGGGGTGGAGGTGGTGGGTCAGTCAATATTTTTCCTAATGAATGAAGGAACAAAGGCATTTATGTTGTAATGGAAAGAATACTGGAAACCTGGGTTTGAATCCTGGGATCTGAGTGTGAGCAAGCCAGTTTCTTTATCTATAAAAATGACTTGCTTCATCAATTAAGTAATTGAAGCTTTGATCCTAATAATATTGAATAACTATATTTCCACATCATGTCCCTATATATCTTCCTGCATGGGAGAAACCATCTAACAAAGTACTATAAATGTCATGGGTTCTAAAATGTCATCGTCTACTCTCTGGATCCCAGATAATATCAACTGATACTAGAAACAGGGGAAACCAAGGCTCCAACAGAATAGAGAAAAAAAATACAGAATGAGTAACTGCTGCTTTTCTTTTTCAGTGTGGTGTTCAAGAGCCAGAGGAAGGACAGAAGCCCCACCAATTCCTGCCCCACCCCAGATGTGCAGTGCGAGTTGATGGAACTTTCTCTAGCCCCCTCGTTACACAATCAGCAAAGTGACGTGATCAGCAGAGAGCTGGGTGCTCCACCCCCACTCCCCCCTGCTTTTTGGTCAAGTGAGTCGCGATGGTCAGCAAGCCTGCCCTTCCTGGGCAGTTATAACAGTTCAGATAATAGACCCACAGGCGTCAGCCCTGTATTTATCCGCTCACAATGGCTCAGTTCTGCACTGCAGCATTATTCCAAGCCCACTTTGAAACAAATGCGCCTTGAAACACACATAGATGTGTCCCCCTGCCCCCACGTCTGCTGGAAACTTGAAAAGACACCTCAGTGAAACCAAGCTGGGCTATAATGAGAAGGGGCTATTCCTGAACACGAGCCACAGGGCTGGCAGAACTTTAATCAATAAACTCAAATGCCAGGTGAGGTTGAAATGCAGGGGCAGAGATGCCAGGGCCTGCCTGGCTTGCAGAGTTCCAGCTGATATAGGGCTTCTCCCAGACTTGGTCACAAATAGATGCGGAGGACATGGGTGACCTGAGATGTTTCATGATGTCCTGTTTAGATGATAATACCATCTTCCGCCTCTCTGACTATCTCCTTTCATGCCTGAAGTGTCCAATGGCAAGCCAGTCGTTTATATTATTGGAGGTACTGGGTCCCTAGAGCTTCTTCTAAATAACGAAAGTAGGAGATGCACTTATCGTCACCACCATCCACATTATTGTCCCCACGGTCATCAGCTGGGCTCTGATTCATGTTCACAGTTACCAGGGGCTCCTGTTGGTTTGCCACTTAACCTCGCAATATCCCGATTGAGGTACGTGAGGCAGAGACTCCCACATTCATAAAGAAACGAGACTCATACAGGTTCGGTGACTTACTCAGGGTCACCAGCAAATACACAATAGAACCAAGGACGCTTATGGTTGGGATGGGCTCAGAGCTTGTCTAGTCCCAGGCATCTCTTCTCAGATGCCTCTTAGCCACCTAGGCAGGCAGTCGTTTCACTCCCACTTGGATGCTTCAAGCAGTGAATTTACTTCTGCACAAGACAAGTGCTCGGCTCCACTGTTTCTCAAGCCTCCTCATCATTCTGTTCTCCTTTATATTACGGAGCCCACGTCTGTCTGCCTTTATTTGACAACCTTCTTTGGCTACATGGAGTAGGTTGAGTCCTTCTCCATGACAATCATTTCTGTCTTTGAGGATACTTATGCCTTCCATTCCCAGGTCTTCTTTAAGCCAAACAACTCCCCAAAGTTTCAAGAAACTCTCACTATCATTGTCAACTTTTTGAATGTGTTAAATTGTCAATATTCCTTTAAAGATGGAACCGATCTGAAATTGACATGATAGTCTACCTGTGGCCTGAGAAACAGAGTAGAACCCTTACTATCCCCTTCTTGGATTAGGCCCCTGGGCTTATATTAATACCACCAGAGTCTGCAGAAAATCTACCCTTCACCTAGAATAATGATATGTAGGGAAGGGAAGATTTGATAAACAAATCATAGAATAATGAGACAGAGGAAAGGTAAGATTTACCAAAAGATCCTGGAACAGCAAGCGAGACACAGGAAAAGTGAAATTTAATAGGAAGGAAGCACGGGAGGCAGCAGTAGAGACGTTACCCTGGGGACAGGATGGTGGGGATCTTGTGGGTGTTGGAGCTGCTGGAGAGGACAGGCAGAAAGTCTAAGAAAAGAGGCCCTTGGGTCAGCCATACACCCACCTTCTCTGCCCTTGGGTCAGCCGTACACCCACCTTCTCTGCCCTTGGGTCAGCCGTACACCCACCTTCTCTGCCCTTGGGTCAGCCGTACACCCACCTTCTCTGCCCTTGGGTCAGCCGTACACCCACCTTCTCTGCCCTCCCCTGCAAGGTCCCAAGGGCTGCTTCCATCCCCCACCTTGTGATGGCCAGGGTGACCGAGGACATGCACAGCGGAAACGGCTCACGGTCCACAGAGTCTGTGCTCTCCTGCCATTAGTTAGAGAATAATAGAATCAGAGCTGGAGAGGCAGCCACCCCGTTGAGACGACATTTTCCCGCCCTCCTTACAGGTGAGTGTGGCCATGTAACACTCTCTCCAGTGGACTGTGAGCCTCTTGCTGGTCTAGGTCTGAGAAAAATTGGCAAAGCTTCTCTAGGACCTTCCCTCCCTCCACCAGCTGGGATACAGGATGTGGCAGGGACCAACTTCAACCATCCCCAAGAGGATAAAACCTGTGGCAGTGGTTCTCACACCCGAGCTCATTAGAATCACCCAGAAGGCTTGTTAAATCACAGATTGCTGGGCCCACCCACAGCGTTTCTGGGGTGGGGCCTAATAGTCAATTCTGACAAGTGATTTCTTTTTTAAAAAAATTAATTTTAATTGGAGGCTAATTACAATATTTTGGTGGTTTTTGCCATACTTCAACATGAATCAGCCATCAGTGCACAGTGTTCCCCATCCTGAAGCCCCCTCCTACCTCCCATCTCCCTCCCCACCCCATCAGCTTTGACTGCCCTTCTTCATGCATCAAATTTGCACGGGTCATCTATTTTACATATGGTAATATACATGTTTCAATACTATTCTCTCATATTGTCCCACCCTTGCTCCAAAAGTCTGTTCTTTACATCTGTGTCTTTTTTGCTCTCTTGCATATAGGGTGGTTGTTACCATCTTTCTAAATTCTATTTATATGCATTAATATACTGTATTGGTATTTCTCTTTCTGGCTTACCTCACTCTGTATAACAGGCTCCAGTTTCATCCACCTCATTAGAACGAACTCAAATGTGTTCTTTTTTATAGCTGAGTAATACTCCATTGTGTCTATGTACCACAGCTTTCTTATCCGTTAGTCTGCTGATGGGCATCTAGGGTGCTTCCATGTCCTGGCTATTGTAAACAGTGCTTCAGTGAACACTGGGGTACATGTGTCTCTTTCAATTCTGGTTTCCTCGGTGTGTGTGCCCAGCAGGGAGTTTGCTGGGTCATATGGCAGTTCTATTTCCAGTTTTTTAAGGAATCTCCACACCATTCTCCATAGTGGCTGTACTAGTTTGCATTCGCACCAACAGTGTAAGAGGGTTCCCTTTTCTCCACACCCTCTCCAGCATTTATTGTTTGCAGACTTTTTAACGGCAGCCATTCTGACCAGTGCGAGATGGTACCTCACTGTAGTTTTGATCTGCATTTCTCTGATAATGAGTGATGCTGAACATCTTTTCACGTGTTTGTTAGCCATCTGTGTATCTTCTTTGGAGAAATATCTGTTTAGTTCTTTCTAACAAGTGATTTCTAACTGGAGATACTGCTGCTGATAATGAGGGGGCAGTCTGCAAATGACACCTTAAGAATTTCTGCCTCGAGGGGTTGCCTGAGTTTGAGGACACAGTGAAGATATCAGAGACTAGACCTCAGTGAACCTGGGTAAACAGAGGTGCCTCTGAGGGATTCCTGAACCATACAGGGTGAAAGGCCCAGGATCAAAGTCTGGGCATCTCCGGTCAAGTCA
>SJYC01104670.1:0-38898 GCA_006408675.1 Madoqua kirkii
GCCCTTGGGTCAGCCATACACCCACCTTCTCTGCCCTTGGGTCAGCCGTACACCCACCTTCTCTGCCCTTGGGTCAGCCGTACACCCACCTTCTCTGCCCTTGGGTCAGCCGTACACCCACCTTCTCTGCCCTTGGGTCAGCCGTACACCCACCTTCTCTGCCCTCCCCTGCAAGGTCCCAAGGGCTGCTTCCATCCCCCACCTTGTGATGGCCAGGGTGACCGAGGACATGCACAGCGGAAACGGCTCACGGTCCACAGAGTCTGTGCTCTCCTGCCATTAGTTAGAGAATAATAGGATCAGAGCTGGAGAGGCAGCCACCCCGTTGAGACGACATTTTCCCGCCCTCCTTACAGGTGAGTGTGGCCATGTAACACTCTCTCCAGTGGACTGTGAGCCTCTTGCTGGTCTAGGTCTGAGAAAAATTGGCAAAGCTTCTCTAGGACCTTCCCTCCCTCCACCAGCTGGGATACAGGATGTGGCAGGGACCAACTTCAACCATCCCCAAGAGGATAAAACCTGTGGCAGTGGTTCTCACACCCGAGCTCATTAGAATCACCCAGAAGGCTTGTTAAATCACAGATTGCTGGGCCCACCCACAGCGTTTCTGGGGTGGGGCCTAATAGTCAATTCTGACAAGTGATTTCTTTTTTAAAAAAATTAATTTTAATTGGAGGCTAATTACAATATTTTGGTGGTTTTTGCCATACTTCAACATGAATCAGCCATCAGTGCACAGTGTTCCCCATCCTGAAGCCCCCTCCTACCTCCCATCTCCCTCCCCACCCCATCAGCTTTGACTGCCCTTCTTCATGCATCAAATTTGCACGGGTCATCTATTTTACATATGGTAATATACATGTTTCAATACTATTCTCTCATATTGTCCCACCCTTGCTCCAAAAGTCTGTTCTTTACATCTGTGTCTTTTTTGCTCTCTTGCATATAGGGTGGTTGTTACCATCTTTCTAAATTCTATTTATATGCATTAATATACTGTATTGGTATTTCTCTTTCTGGCTTACCTCACTCTGTATAACAGGCTCCAGTTTCATCCACCTCATTAGAACGAACTCAAATGTGTTCTTTTTTATAGCTGAGTAATACTCCATTGTGTCTATGTACCACAGCTTTCTTATCCGTTAGTCTGCTGATGGGCATCTAGGGTGCTTCCATGTCCTGGCTATTGTAAACAGTGCTTCAGTGAACACTGGGGTACATGTGTCTCTTTCAATTCTGGTTTCCTCGGTGTGTGTGCCCAGCAGGGAGTTTGCTGGGTCATATGGCAGTTCTATTTCCAGTTTTTTAAGGAATCTCCACACCATTCTCCATAGTGGCTGTACTAGTTTGCATTCGCACCAACAGTGTAAGAGGGTTCCCTTTTCTCCACACCCTCTCCAGCATTTATTGTTTGCAGACTTTTTAACGGCAGCCATTCTGACCAGTGCGAGATGGTACCTCACTGTAGTTTTGATCTGCATTTCTCTGATAATGAGTGATGCTGAACATCTTTTCACGTGTTTGTTAGCCATCTGTGTATCTTCTTTGGAGAAATATCTGTTTAGTTCTTTCTAACAAGTGATTTCTAACTGGAGATACTGCTGCTGATAATGAGGGGGCAGTCTGCAAATGACACCTTAAGAATTTCTGCCTCGAGGGGTTGCCTGAGTTTGAGGACACAGTGAAGATATCAGAGACTAGACCTCAGTGAACCTGGGTAAACAGAGGTGCCTCTGAGGGATTCCTGAACCATACAGGGTGAAAGGCCCAGGATCAAAGTCTGGGCATCTCCGGTCAAGTCAGCGTGCAGAAGGGCCAGCCGTGCTCTGGCCTCTGCTGTGTGGTGATACAGTTTGCAGCTCTGAGCCCACACAGCAGGATGTACCAATGACTCAAGATTTTGTTCCTTTCAGTTCTCTGAAACTGGGCTCTGCACATCTGAAGAGATCCTAGGAAATGTCACCTTGGATGTGGGCTGCTGGCCCCACCCCTGACCTGGGACAGGGAGATGCTGTTCTCCTGACATCCAGCAGACCCTCCGCTGTCAGCCACGATGCTGTCCGCCTGGGGTGTCTGCTGTTTGTCTGGCCTCAGGTTCCCCATGCTGGTGGGCTGGGGGGCCTGTCAGGGCCAGCAGGAGCAGCCTTCTGAGTGCCCCTCTGCCCTCAGGCACTGTGCCCACTCTCCTCTGTGTTTTCTCCCACTTTGATCCACTCATCTCTTTTATTCACGTTCTGATAGCTGGATTCGCCTCAAAAGGGTTTTAAGGTAAATTTGTTTTCTGGCCCTCACAAAAGCCTGTGGTAAGGATTATTATTTCCATTTTAAAGTCCTTGAACTGCTGCTTAGAGTGGGGACATAGCATAGCTAGTGGGCACAGCTACTGGAGAACTGGGATTGGAACATTGATCTTTTTAACTCCAAATCATGTTCTCTCTTCCTCCCCAATAGGTTTTTTTTTTTTTTAAGATATGAAGAATTGATACATATAAAAGAATAAATGTAAACTTATGTAGATTATGTGCTGTGCTTAGTTGCTCAATCGTGTCTGACTCTGTGACCCCGTAGACTGCAGCCCACCAGGCTCCTCTGTCTATAGGGATTCTCCAGGCAGGAATACTGGAATGGGTTGCCATGTCCTCCTCCAGGGCTTCCCGGGTGGCTCAGAGGGTAAAGCGTCTGCCTGCAATGCAGCAGACCCAGGTTCAATCCCTGGATCAGGAAGATCCCCTGGAGAAGGAAATGGCAACCCACTCCAGTATTCCTGCCTGGAGAATCCCATGGACAGAGGAGCCTGGTGGGCTACAGTCCACGGGGTCAAAATGAGTCGGACACAACTGAGCAACTTCCCTTTCCCTCCAGGATGTAGGTTATAACCCATAACCAAAAAACAAACAAACAAAAATGCCCCTGTGAACCTGCCCTTGGGCTCTCCGTGGGACACGCTGCCTCCACACAGATATTGCCAGGGACCCTCCAGGAGCCAAGCTGAGCTGAGGGCGTTCTGGTTTTTCCTCTGTTCTGTCACTCTCACCTCCCCTGGGAGTCAGGCATGCCATGCTCAGCTTGGAGACAGAGAAACCCAGGTGGTGAACCTCTCCCAACCAGACCAAGATCCCAGGTGGGCTCCCAAGGTGACCTGAGGTTCACAGAGCCCAGGGCGTCCTCACCTGGCCGTTTATCACACCCTCTGGGCCCATTTTTGAACATGTGGATCCCTGGTCTCCATCCCTGATCTCCAGGGCTGTGGTCCAGGGCAGTATTTTTTCAGAATTCCATAGGTGATAACCCTGGTGCAGCTGGCCCACAGTCCAGGTTGGGGGACAAGGTTCTTGGGCCCCAGGCTACACCAAGAGACCCAGGGAGCTGGAGCTGGAGCTGCAGAGCTAAGGCAAACACATCTACTTGGCTCTGTCCCCTCCCAGTTCTCAGGGTGACCTGCAGCCACTGGGGGGTGGGGGTGGGTTGGCTCCTGATACAAACATGTAGACCTTTTCCTCAGCACTCCACACCAAAGGCTGTCATTTCACATAAGACCAAGGTTAATGAATGAGTGTTAAGGGTTTCTAATATTTGTTGTTTATAAGGTAAGGTGAGCCTATTGCTAGAGCTGACTGAAGACTCTTAATTCAGTATTCCACTGAGAAGTCTGGCTGACACCCAGCTCTTGGCGTCAGAAATGGCTGGGAATCCTGCAACTTTGGGAAGGAATACACGCTGCCAGAGTCCCATTGGTGCTGCCTGTGTTTCAGCTTCTCCAGTGGCGTTGGTGGGGAGCTGTCTGTTAACCCTGCAGTGTGCAGATGTCCATTTGCATCAGCCGTTTGGGGAATCTATCATTTTTCAATAACTAGATGCTAACATTATATCCGGGCTTCCCTGGTGGCTCAGTGGTAAAGAATTCGCCTGCTAATGCAGGAGACATGGGTTTGATCCCTGATTCAGAAAGATCCCCTAGAGAAGGAAATGGCAACCTACTGCCATATTCTTGCCTGGAAATGCCCGTGGACAGAAGAGCCTGGTGGGCCGCAGTCCTTGGGGCTGCAAGGAGTTGGACACAACTTAGTGACTGAACAACATCAATAACATTAAATTCATATGCAAACTCTTCATACGCCTGTCGCAAAGGCGGATGTGAGCATGCACTTTGGTACCCTCAAATTTGCTTGGATAGTGGTGTTGCATATTACCATATAGTTCCTTTTCTAAGGAAAATTGGGACAGGTGGGGGCTAGTGGTCCACGGGGTATCTTTTATCCAATCGGGTCACCAGGTGACAAAGTTTGAGAGTCATCAGCAAAGTCTGAGATGCCTGAGCCTCTAGGCATCACCTCCTAGAGCTGGGAGGGACTTCTGCCCCAAAGTCAGGGAACCTCAGAATCTGCTATGGTTTCTTTTATAGACTAGACCCAAGAGGTAATTTCTTCCAATTTCTAAGTCCAAGACCAGGCACATGTTCAATGGCTGCCTGCCCAATAATGTGCTATTTCATTTACAGCAGCCCAAGAGCGTAGCTTGTGCGTGTTAATATTGGATTATTTCTCTTCATAGTTAACTGCCTCCTCACTTCCCTGTCTCCATGGCAACACTTCTCAAACACCACTTCATACTCTGAATACACAATGTAAACAATCTGCAGTTGAACATTTCCCAATTTAGGGGTTTGGAGCTACAGCCAGCAGGCTTGCTGTTAGAAATAAAGGCAAGACTCCAATCCTGAGAAGCCGCTCAGAAGCAGCGCACTGTGGGAACACACGACAAGGGATGTCCGAGCCAAATTCTTGATGGATAAGAAGCCCAAAAGTCACTCACCAATACTCTGTCCTTTCTTAGTATATGAGGGACTCAGGGTGACTCACTGAACTGGCAGGGACTCCTCTGTCATTTAGAGACAGAGGCTTGAAAGAGAGAGAGAAGGGAAGTGACTTTCCTATTGTCACACGGGTTGTGATGGAGTGAAGACCAGAACCAGGACGAGTCCAGGGAACTGCACACACTCACCTTGCACGCGGTCCCCCAGCACCCCTGTGCTCAGGACAGACATTGTTGGTACCTCTTTCCCGTTGAGCCTAGACTTGTGCTTCTCAATTCTAGCATTAACACTCTGGGAAGTCATTGCCAGTTGATTGGAAATGGCATGTGAGATGGTGATGGGTTGCCATCCAGCATGACCAGTACTAGATCCAGTACTGCAAAGAGAATGGCATCAGTGTGGGTCACTCATATGTTCCAGAAGCCTGGAGATCCAAAAATAGGAAGTTAAAGCAGGAAGAAAGTAACTCAATTGAGCATCTTCTGGGAGCCAGACACTGACCAAGGTTGGTGCTCCCATAAGCACATGACCCAAAAGATGCCCATTCAAGGGGCGTCAAGTGTTGGCTCAGTCCAGGCAACAGTCAACAGAGGGGCAGAGCCAGGTGGAGAATATCAGAGAGAAGCTAAGCATGGACATTAGAAGAAGCATAAGGCAAAGCGAGTCCATGGAGGCTCCAAGGAATGGATGGGGGGAAGCTGAGACAGAAGAACAACCCCAAAGGAGGACAGTGGAGCCAAAAATGGGAGACCAAGCCAAGTGCTGCTGGGTGTGGGGCCCTGGGGGAAGCACAGCTGATAGGCAGAGGTGGGCAGGAGTGTGGCACACAGAGAAACTTTAGAGGGCAGGAGACTGGTGAGGGTGCCCTCTTTCCTCCAGGGGTCTGGTATAGGCAGTGCTGGTTGTCCAGAGCCGCCTGATGTGGGGCTTCCTCAGCAGCTGGGGGCCACACCATCTGTGTCTCTTGTCCTGAGAACTGCCTCCTCTGGGCTTGCTGGCTGCAGGAATGTTCCCCGAAGCAACCCAGACTGGCACCCCACCTGTGTTTCAGAGAAAGGCACTGATCCATCCAGGCAGGGGGGCCTGGAGGAAAGCCACACGTCCTTTTCCCCCCCAGCCCAGCAGAACACCACTGGGTGCCAGGAGGTCCTCAGTGGGCTCCAGGCTCAGGCAGCTCTACTGTAGGAACTTCCTCCACTGAAAAAATAGGGACTCAGCCTGCTAGGTGGGGAATGGTTTAGGACCCCGGTAAAGGCATTGTTTTTTTCTCTTCATCAAAGGAGATATTTTTCTTTCTAGTCTCTACCCACGTATAGTAATGCACACACTTTCCACATAGTTATAAGCATTGCAAGGATGATTGTTGGGTTTTTTAAAATAGAAAAATCTCAGATCTTTTACTTTCTAAGTCTTAGCAACTCTCAGCATCCTTTGATTTCTGAGCAAATGATCACATGGTGCTGTATCTTTAGCAGAGAACAAAAGTGCACCCCTAGCCTCAGGAAATTGAAGAGAGACTCAGATAATGGGTCCAGAAACATGCCACCAGTGGTGTCCTATGGGAGGAGGTTGCCATTCCAAAGGGTAAATACTCTGGGAAGAGAGTGAGGAGGGGGGATTCCCCCATTTAGTTGCCAAACAGGCTTTGGAGCAGTGGGAGGATGGAGTCCATCATTCCCAGGTTTTAAACAAGTAAACAGAAGGGGAAGCTCATCCCTAATATAGCTGCTGCACAGTTTCCGCCTCGTCATCTGCATCCCAGGGGCCCTGATTCTGCCCCCTCAGCCATCAGAATGCTAATGACAAAGGGGTGCGTGTCCAAGGGGGGTTTACCAGTTGTCTGTACTCCCACAGGTTCCCCAGTGAGACCAGGGCAGGTCCCAGTTCTATAAACATCCCTGAGAGTCAGGCCTGGGCTTCAGGTCCCCATTCAGTAACCTGTGCTAGGCTGATCTTGCCTGGGGCCCTCTTAATGAAGAGGCAACATCCTTAGGGCATTGCCATGGAAGGAAGTTTACATTCACATCAAGGTTCTAGGCTGTGATGACCTGGGGATTGCACCTGAGCATTAGAGCTGGGGTGTTGAGAATGCCTTGGATATTTCTGCTTTCTGTTCATTCTCCTGCCTCCTCTCAGAGGAAAGACAAGGCTGATTACAGCATTCCCTGCCAGAGAAGACCTCTTTGCTGGCTCAGTTTGCTGAATGGAAAGAACTCCAAGCTAGAACACAACCTTCTGGCTTCACCTCTGATTCCCTGTGACCTTGTGAAAATCTTGTCCCTTTTGTGGGCCCCAGTTTCCCCATTTATAAAGTGCAGGGATTATATAGCAGGATTTCTCAAAATATCAGTTCTGTGGGATTATTAACTGGAGATAAAAGCAGAAACTGTATTCCAAAGCAGGTGTGTCTACTTTGGACACTTTTCCAGGGGGACCAGAGTAAAGCAAGCATTTGTCAAATTTTCAAAGGCATTCATACCCAAAGATGGTGACACATGTGTTCCAGCTCTTGGTAGAAATGGTTTGATTTTGTCAGAATTTGAATGAGACTTTGAAACCTTTAAAGAGTATTTATTTATTCATTTTGGCCGTGCTGGGTCTCAGCTGTGGCACGCAGAATCTCTGTTGAAATGCATGGGCTTCTCTCTCTGTGGCTCGTCAGCTCTCTGGTTGCGGCATGCGGGCTTAGCTGTCCCGCAGCACGTGGGGTCTCAATTCTTTGATGAGGTATCAAGCCCAAGTTTCCTGCATTGGAAGGTGGATTCTTAACCTGGATCACCAGGGAAGTCCCGAGACCTTGACATCTTGACTGGAATCAGGGCAGTGAGGAAGAGGGAACAGAAGTGACTGCAAAGTGGACAGAAGATGGGGAAAACAAGAGGATTCAGCAGTGACTGCACACGGGGCACAGCATTCCCCAGTGTCTTCCCTCTTCCCCCTGTGAGTGCCTCTAAAAGTCATCACTTGATTCTTAGCGATGCAACTCAGCGACCGAATATTAATGCTCCAAGGCAGAGGAGAAAATGACCACTGCCCCAGAAAGTCTCCGTCTCTTACAGGTTGCCAGGGCTCCATCTGTTAAATTCTTGCTCAAGGGCACAAATGTCCAGAAAGTATGTGTCTCCTCAAGGCCAGATACTTTCTGTTCCTCAGAGACACTGGGGCTTCCACCTTGGACTCCGTACATGAAAACCGAAAACCAGTGAGGTTGCTGAAAATCTGAGAAACGGTGGCAGGAAACTGCCCTGGCTCCACAGCAGAGTCCACACAGACCAATGTGTCTGGAGGCACTGGGGCATTCGTGGGGGTGGTTCAAAGAAGATTCTGGTGGAAGCAAAACCAGAAGACTGCATACACAGAAGGAGACTTTGAAGTGTTAATTCAGCAGAGTTCTCAAGTTTACCACTCTGACCATCCTTTGATCACTGGCCTTTGCAACAGAATACTAATCATAAGTTTATGCATTATTATTTATCAGCAGCTCGGGGTATTAGAATTCTCTTGCTTGAACAGCCTCATGACTGTTTACACACATGACCTCAGGGAGCACGGGGTTAGCAGCAGTCCGAGGGGAGAGCGTCACTTACTGTGTGTGCTCTCACAAAAGCTCTTTCTTTATATCTTCAGAAATATCTCCACCCTGCAGGTAAGAACTGACGTTCAGAACCTGGGTCAAACGAGGGAAGACAGAAAGGTCAGACCCCAAAGCTAATTGACAGCATGCATCCAAAATCCTTTAATTTAAAATGATGAGTCATACCCACCCATCCACATTTCGTAACAGTCATGAAAGTATTAGTGTTTCTTTGGGGGGCTCTTTGTTATGCAACCCAGTGATGAATCTCCTCTGGGCCTTCAATTACCTCAAAGAGTTGCAGTTTGCTAATTTATTTTCCTGTGGGTTGAGCCTGGGTTGATCCCAGCCTTCTATTTAGCTTTTTGTTTCAGCTTAAGGGTGGTGGACCATGTGAAAGTTGATGTCCAGCCTAAAAACCTTGCTTGATGCTTTAAAAAGACTTTAAATCATCTATCAAAGCAGAATCACCCATCCATTCACTTAGCAGGTATTTACCAGTGGCTTAGATGTGCAGGTGTGAGGAGAAACACTGACTGAAACCATCCCCCCTGGCCAGGCACAACAGTGACCATTTGCCTGAGTTATTTTATGACCAGAGGTCCTGATAAGGAATATGGAACTAACAAGCCACCATCAACAGGAAGAATTTGGGGACAGGTCAAAAGGAGACACAAGTCCATAATGTCATACAAACCTCCCAGAATCCTCCTTGCTGGAATCCATCTTGGCTGAGCGATGCGTGCACCATCAGGAAGGAGGCTGAGTCAGAATGATTGTCCAAAGACAATCCGGAAACTAACCGGACCATCATAAGGCTTCCCAGGTGGCGCTAGAGGTAAAGAACCCGCCTGAAATGCAGGACATGTAAAGAAGCATGGATTCGATCCCTGGGTCAGGAAGATCCCCTGGAGTAGGGAATGGTAACCCATTCTAGTATTATTGCCTGGGAATCCCATGGACAGAGGAGTCAGGTGGGCTACAGCCCATAGGGTCGGAAAAGAGTCAGACACCACTGAAGCAACTGAACACTCAGGCACTATCACCATCACAGCCGTAAAGGTGAGTCTGGATGTGTCAGAACAGTTCTGTTCTCCACCCGGGCACCTGATCCCAATAAAGTCTCTTCCTTTCATCGGCACGTGTGTCTCCTTGGACAATTCATTTCTGAGTGTTAGACAAGAACCTGCTTGTGGGCCCTGGAAGGGATTCCCTTCCTTGCAACACAAGCAGGTCAACTCTGAGCTTCCATCTCACTCTGGCTTTTCTGGATCTCAGTTTCCCCACCTGTCAAAGGAGGGCTCTGACAGGAAGCTGCCTTCTTGGGGCAGGACAATGAAGAGCAGAGATCCTGGATCCAGACTGCCTGGCTTTGAATCCCAGCTTTGTCATTTACCAGTTGGGTAAACTGATGATTACAGCCTAGTTGGGAGGATTTAGAGGGTCGATAGATATAAAGTGCTTTGAACACTGCTTGGCCCCCGAGCAAGGATTGATAAATGGGCTATACTGATTGCTCTGGTTGAGGCCCTGGTGAGATGACTCCATGTGCAGGGCACAGACCCCTCGCTATATCCCTCAGCTCCCCAGCTGCTCAGTTGCCCTGCATTTCCAGCTTCCCTTGCAGCCCTGGCACATGGCTGAGTTCTAACCTCCCAGTGTGGGTGGAAGTGAAATCGCCATGTCCAGGTCTGACTCATGAAAATCTTCCCTGGAGGTTGGATTTTCCATGTTTCTCCCACTCTGCTGCTTCAGTGCAGGTGAGCTTGGCCCTCCTAGAAGCCCAGTGCTGAAGATGGTGTAGCCACGAGAGGGAAGGGACTGGGAACTCCATCTCACTGCTTGGAGAAGTGCTGCCTGCCTCGACATCCAGTTCAGACTAAGCCAGTGAGATCTGTGGCCGGGCACCAGGCTAGTGTGGACATTCGCGGCAACTCAAACATCTTTTCCGAGGGGCCGGACAAGCTTGTGGTGTTCAATGTCTTGTCTCCAAGTTTCTGATGTTATCTGGGTGATGGAGCCAAAGGACACCCAGTTCTCTGGCTGAGGACAAGAGCTTGTATGTCCAGCAAGGCTTGGACTTCTCTCTGGCAAGCTCCCTACAGCCCAAGTCTGGCCACCCGGGCTGGCTGTCCTCACTTTCTGGACAATGGGGCTGTATTTCTGCCCAGATGCCACAAAAAGCTACTCAGGTTCCCCAGCAGCAGCCCACGTTCAAAGTATTCTATCCCAGTCATCAGGTCTTGGTCCTCCCGTGATTTCCTCATGGTGGTCCCTTGAGTGGGAATTAGCAAGAGGGTTGTGGAGAAGCCTCCAAAGTGGGCAAAGTGAAACTTCCCTTCATTGGAACTCAAACTGTAACACCCTCCCTGATGAAGCCGGGGCTAAAAGGATACTCATCGTATGAAACTGGTTTCTGGTGGGGAGTGGTTTGCTGACAGTGTTCCTGAGTTGGAAACACGTGTGTCCCCGTGATCCAGTGGCACTTATTAATTCCCCCTGTGGCCGAGTCCCTCTCCCTTTGATAAAAATCTCCTCCAACACTTCCTCTGTCCCTGTATCCCCACCTTTGTCATTCTCCTGGCATGACTGACATTTCTCCCCGTGTATTCAGGCCCTTCCAGAGATGCAGAGAAGTCAGGGCTTTTGAGGTCTGAGCCATTAGAAAGAAAGAAAAGTGAAAACAAAATAAAGCACTTTCAGAGAAAAATAAGAACCCAAGCTGCTCTAGCCTTTGGCTGAGCGGTACATCAATTGTAAAGGAAAACCCAGCTTTTGTACAATGTCCTGTTACATACTGAGCTTGGAGAGGTCAATCCAAAAGCAGAAAATTAGCAAAGGTCTAAATTGGAGGCACCTTTGAACTGCGTCCCTTGCCAAAGAGCCCTTCCAACTGTCCCTTGGGGTCAGCCCTACCTGTCTCATTTCTACTTTCAGACTGACAAGTGCCAGGTGGTCAGAGAGGCAGCGGGCAGAGGGCACTCAGGAGTCTGCCCTTGGAATGGAGACTTGGACTGTGGCTGGTTACCCTGGGGATTTTGGCCAAGTCACTTAGTCTCCTTAAGTCACAATTTGACGTCAGTTGCCCACCTAAATCCTTCCTCCTCTGCTTCCACAAGAACAGAATCCTCCTGGGCACAGGCTGCTCTGGAAGGCGTTTTCAGCCTTCCTTGGGCAGGCTGATCATGTGACTAAGCTTTTCCCCAGTGGACTGTAAGGAGGGACACAAACTGGGCCAGGACTTCCGACACCAGGTGTTTCAGTTTCATTCTCTCCTCCTCCATCCTGTGGATTGCAACTCAGGCATAATGGTGAACCAGCTCTGACCACAGATGCTGAGAACGCCCTGGAGGGTGGGGAGCCACGGCGTGGCAGGAGTCTGAGTGACGAGAAGGAGCAGAGCCACCTTACAAACCTGGATGGCCCTGTGGGGACTCTTGCATAAAATAAACTACTTGTTTTCAAAGACACTCTTGTTGTTTAGTCACCAAGTCATGTCCGGCTCATCTGGGACCCCATGGACTATAGCCTGCCAGGCTTCTCTGTCTGTGGGGTTTCCTAGGCAAGAATATTGGAATGGATTGCCATTTTCTTCTCCAAGGGATCTTCCTGACCCACAACTCCTGCAGCTCCTGCATTGTAGGCAGATTCTTTACTGCTGAGCCACTAGTAAAGCCACTCTAAGACATTCTTCAATTCAATTCAGTCGCTCAGTCATGTCCAGCTCCTTGCGACCCCATTAACTGCAGCACACCAGGCTTCCTAGTCTGTCACCAACTCCCGGAGCTTGTTCAAACTCATGTCCATCAAGTCAGTGATGCCATCCAATCACCTCATCCAGCTTTGACTAGATGGACCTGTTTAAACATCTTTCCCCTGCTAGTTGGCCTTGACTGAGATTTCTCATCATAGTCAGTAACCAGGAGGTGACCCAGGTAGTAAACAAGGACATCATGTATAGCCTTCTATCTCTACCCAGTGAACTAGTTAGCACATCCATGAGATCTATCAGAAGGGGAGCTGTGGCTTGGTGTGGTAGGCGATGGGTATGGCTAATGAGCAGAATCTGTGTGTACTTAGTTGCTCAGTGGTGTCTGACTCTTTGCAACCCTATGGACTGTAGCCCACCAGGCACCTCTTACCATGGGATTTTCCAGGCAAGAAACTGGAGTGGGTTGCGATTTCATGCTCCAGGAGATCCTTCTAACTCAGGGATCAAACCTATGTCTCCTGCATTGGCAGGCAGATTCTTTACCACTGAGCCATCTGGGAATGGGCAGAAGACTGGCTTCAGATCCTAGCTGTACCTCTAACTCCTTCTGCAACCTTAAGTAGGGCAATTAATTGTGAAGATCCTTAGCTTCCTGTTCAGTTCAGTTCAATCGCTCAGTCATGTCTCTTTGCGACCCCATGAATCACAGCACCCCAGGCCTCCCTGTTCATCACCAGCTCTTGGAATTCACTCAGACTCACGTCCATCTAGTCCGTGATGCCATCCAGCCATCTCATCCTTGGTTGTCCCCTTCTCCTCCTGCCCCCAATCCCTCCCAGTATCAGAGTCTTTTCCAGTGAGTCAACTCTTCACATGAGGTGGCCAAAGTACTGGAGTTTCAGCTTTAGCATCATTTCTTCCAAAGAAATCCCAGGGCTGATCTCCTTCAGAATGGACTGGTTGGATCTCCTTGCAGTCCAAGGGACTCTCAAGAGTCTTCTCCATCACCACAGTTCAAAAGCATCAATTCTTCGACACTCAGCTTTCTTCACAGTCCAACTCTCACATCCATATATGACTACTGGAAAAACCATAACCTTGACTAAATGGACCTTTGTTGGCAAAGTAATGTCTCTGCTTTTTAACATGCTATCTAGGTTGGACACAACTTTCCTTCCAAGGAGTAAGTGTCTTTTAATTTCATGGCTGCAGTCACCATCTGCAGTGATTTTGGAGCCCCCAAAAATAAAGTCTGACACTGTTTCCACTGTTTCCCCATTTATTTGCCATGAAGTGATGGGACCAGATACCATGATCTTCATTTTCTGAATGTTGAGCTTTAAGCCAACTTTTCATTCTCCTCTTTCATTTTCATCAAGAGGCTTTTTAGTTTCTCTTCACTTTCTGCCATAAGGATGGTGTCATCTGCATATCTGAGGTTATTGATATTTCTCCTAGCAATCTTGATTCCAGCTTGTGTTTCTTCCAGCCCAACATTTCTCATGATATACTCTGCATATAAGTTGAATAAGCAGGGTGACAACATACAGGCTTGACGTACTCCTTTTCCTATTTGGAACCAGTCTGTTGTTCCATGTTCAGTTCTAACTGTTGCTTCCTGACCTGCATACAGATTTCTCAGGAGGCAGGTCAGGTGGTCTGGTATTCCCATCTCTTTCAGAATTTTCCACAGTTTATTGCTAATTCTGGCTGTGCCTGTTCCCCAGGGATATTATGGGGGTCAAAGGACACAAAATAGTGAAAACACCATGTATGGCAGTTGCCAGTGGGAGAAACAGGTCAAGTCAGATTTGCTGAATGTGGAACATTGTCTCTTCCTTCCATCTGTATTTGCTGACATCTACCAAGTCCAGTGAATGTGCAGGTGAGATGTGGTTCCTGTCCTCACAGAGTTTGGAGTCTGCTGGAAACTATACACAAGGAAATGGCTTATCACAATACAGCGTGATGAATTCTTTGACAGAAAAACAGAAGAGGATGCTCTTCACTCAGCCTTCAGTGGTCCTGGGGAAGCAACAGAAAGAGTTAGCCAGGTGCCTTAGTCCAGGCTGCTTTAACAGAAGTACACATAGCAAGTGTAAACAACAGAAAGTTATTCCTCAGAGTTCTGAAGGCAGGAGAGTCCAACATCATGGTGCCAGCAGATTTAGGGACTGATGAGATCCACTTCTGACTCATAGATGGGGGTATCTCCTTGCTGTGTCCCTACAAGGGGTGAGGGAATCCTCTGGGGTGCTACTGTGTGTGTGTGTGTTAGTCACTCAGTCATGTCTGACTCTTTGCAACCCCATTGACTTGTATCCTGCCAGGCCCCTCTGTCCATGGAATTCTCCAGGCAAGAATACTGAAGTGTGTTGCCATTTCCTTCTCCAGGGGTGCTATTATAAGGCACTAATCCCATCCACGAAGGCCCCACCTTCAAGACCTAATCACCTCCTAAAGGCCCCACCTCCTAACACCATCAAATTTGACAATAGGTTTCAACATGTGAATTTTGTAGGGACAAAAACATTTCAATCCATACCACCAGGAAACATGAGCTTTGGAGGTGGCAAGACATGGTCATGGAAAATGAAACAAGGGTCACCTCTGAAGAGCAAGAAAGAGCCTGAAATGTTTGAACAGCTGGAGCCTGGAGTGAAAGTAAAGGAATAATGAAATATTGAACGGGAGGCGCCAGGAGGTTCTGGAGCAGGCTGGGTAAAACAATCTCGTCTGCAGCTTGTACGAAATCCCATTGCCCATCTCCCACCCCTAGGTGGTTAAAAACAACCCAGGTGAATTGAATGCAGCCAATGTTGAAAGAACAGAATGGGAAAGACTAGAGATCTCTTCAAGAAAATTAGAGATATCAAGGGAACATTTCATGCAAAAATGGGCTCGATAAAGGACAGAAATGGTCTGGACCTAACAGAAGCAGAAGATATTAAGAAGAGGTGGCAGGAATACATGGAAGAACTGTACGAAAAAGATCTTCAAGACCCAGATAATCATGATGATGTGATCACTCATCTAGAGCCAGACATCTTGGAATGTGAAGTCAAGTGGACCTTAGAGAGCATCACTACAAACAAAGCTAGTGCAGGTGATGGAATTCCAGTGGAGCTGTTTCAAATCCTGAAAGATGATGCTGTGAAAGTGCTGCACTCAATATGCCAGCAAATTTGGAAAACTCAGCAGTGGCCACAGGACTGGAAAAGGTCAGTTTTCATTCCAATTCCAAAGAAAGGCAATGCCAAAGAATGCTCAAACTACCGCACAACTGCACCCATCTCACATGCTAGTAAAGTAATGCTCAAAATTCTCCAAGCCAGGCTTCAGCAATACGTGAACCGTGAACTTCCTGATGTTCAAGCTGGTTTTAGAAAAGGCAGAGGAACCAGAGATTAAATTGGCAACATCCGCTGGATCATGGAAAAAGCAAGAGAGTTCCAGAAAAACATCTATTTCTGCTTTCTTGACTATGCCAAAGCCTTTGACTGTGTGGATCACAATAAACTGTGAAAAATTCTTAAAGAGATGGAAATACCAGACCACCTGACCTGCCTCCTGAGAAATCTGTATGCAGGTCAGGAAGCAACAGTTAGAACTGAACATGGAACAACAGACTGGTTCCAAAGAGGAAAAGGAGTACGTCAAGGCTGTATCTTGTCACTCTGCTTATTCAACTTATATGCAGAGTACATCATGAGAAACGCTGGGCTGGAAGAAACACAAGCTGGAATCAAGATTGCCGGGAGAAATATCAATAACCTCAGATATGCAGATGACACCACCCTATGGCAGAAAGGGAAGAGGAACTAAAAAGCCTCTTGATGAAAATGAAAGAGGAGAATGAAAAGTTGGCTTAAAGCTCATCATTCAGAAAACAAAGATCATGGCATCTGGTCCCATCACTTCATGGGAAATAGATGAGGAAACAGTGTCAGACTTTATTTTTGGGGGCTCCAAAATCACTGCAGATGGTGACTGCAGCCATGAAATTAAAAGACGCTTACTCGTTGGAAGAAAAGTTATGACCAACCTAGATAATATATTCAAAAGCAGAGACATTACTTTGCCGACTAAGGTCCATCTAGTCAAGGCTATGGTTTTTCTTGTGGTCATGTATGTATGTGAGAGTTGGACTGTGAAGAAGGCTGAGTGTTGAAGAATTGATGCTTTTGAACTGTGGTGATGGAGAAGACTCTTGAGAGTCCCTTGGACTGCAAGGAGATCCAACCAGTCCATTCTGAAGGAGATCAGCCCTGGGATTTCTTTGGAAGGAATGATGCTAAAGCTGAAATTCCAGTACTTTGGCCACCTCATGTGAAGAGCTGACTCATTGGAAAAGACTAATGCTGGGAGGGATTGGGGGCAGGAGGACCAGGGAACGACGGAGGATGAGATGGCTGGATGGCATCAATGACTCGATGGATGTGAGTCTGAGTGAACTCCGAGAGCTGGTGATGAACAGGGAGGCCTGGCGTGCTGCGATTCATGGGATTGCAAAGAGTCGGACACGACTGAGCGACTGAACTGATGAACTGACTGAATGTTGAAAGCACTGATTAGATCAAGCAGTATCTTATTTGTTTAGTTCAGGAGCTGGAGGTCTAGCTTGAAAGCAGCAGGGTATCTCTGAGGATTCTGTGGGAGGAAAAGACATAACTGGATTTTTCCTTTACCCTAGCTGCTGGGTAGTCATTTCCAGTAGTCATGTGTGGATATGAGAGTTGGACCACAGAAAAGGCTGAACACGAAAGAATTGATGTATTTGAATTGTGGTGCTGGATAAGACGCTTGAGAGTCCCTTGGACTACAAGGAGATCAAACCAGTCATTCCTAAGGGAAACCAACCCTGAATATTCATTGGAAGGAGTAATGTTAAAGTTGAAGCTCCAATACTTTAGTCAAATGATAGGAAGAGTCAACTCACTGGAAAAGATCCTGATGCTAGGAAAGATTGAAAGCAAAAGGAGAAAGGGGTGGCAGAGGATGAGATGGTTAGATAGCATCACTGACTCAATAGACATGAATTTAAGCAAACTCTGGGAGATACAAAAGGACAGAGGAGCCTGGCATGCTATAGTCCATGGGGTCACAGTCAGGCAGGATTTAGCAATTGAACAATAAGAATAGCTGCTGGCTGGAGGAGAGAATGTGATGTAAAGGCTGGTTAAGAAGGCTGCTTGGGGGTGCAGGTGAGGAATGAAGCCAGAGCTGATATGGGATGACAAGAAGGGGACAAACCTGAGGCCTAAGTGACAACAGACTGGAGGGAAGTGGGGAAGAGGCAGGAAGACAAGAATGAGCCCCAGATTCCTGACACAGGGCTCAGAATTCCTGAAAAGACTCCAGATATAGACACATGAGTCAGTAGCAGAGAGTGAGTAACTTCAGCTGGAGAATTGATGAGTTTTTCTGGGAAGAGGGGTATAAAAAGAGAAGAAAAGACAGCCTAGGACAGAGGCACAGAAGACCAAGGGAAGAGCTAGTTGGAGAAGGAAGAGAAAAACTATAAGCACACACTGTTAAGATCTTACGTTAAGGATGTGACTGTTGTAAGAAGTGTATATTCAGAGTGTCCAATTGTGTTGAGATGTATCCACAGGTCACTGGTGGCCTTGACAGTAAAGATGAATGGGAACTCGGGGTGGCGTTGAAGTGATGGTGAGAGTGGGCTCTGCCTAACAGAGGCAAGTATTCTATATCTTTTTCACATTGTAACCAAGCCATGTTCATTTATTCATTCCATAAATACTTCATTTATTAAGCACCTATTGTGCTGGGCACTGTGTTCAGAGCTGTGGATAAGACAGCAGGTCCTTGAAGTCCTCACTGGCCAGGAGGAGACAGATATTCTCATCCATTTCACAAAACCACGTGATGGAAGTGCTATGTTGGCGATGCACACCAGGGGCTTTGGAACAAGCTGGACCAACTCTATCAGGGAGGGAGAAGGGGCAGGCAAGAAAAGTTCCAGAAAGCAAGGAAGCGGATTGAGGTTTGCACGGTGTGGTTGTCATGGGGGTTGCCCACTGCAGAGTGCAGAGCTCAGACTGGCAGGGGAGGAAGGGCACTTCTGGCCCCTCCCACGATGCTGGGGCCATGTGACTAGCTTTAGACAATGAGTGGTGAGTAGTCGTGTGCATTGCCCAGAGTCATCGACTGCCAGCTGAAGATCCTCTAGAGGGCTTTCTACCCTTTGGCATGACAAGCAGCAGTCTTTGAGAATGTGGCTACTCCCAAGTACCCAAGTAACTGCCCTCAAGACACACACCTCTTTATGGACAAGAAATGTAGGGGGGTAAAAACTATTTTCCATCCACTTATCTTAGGTTCATTGGCTGGACCCTTGTCAATCAGACCAACAAAAGACAGACTAACAAGAGGAAAACAAATGAGTTTATTAACCTGTGCATTGTGCATACACATGGGATTACCCAGTAATGAGTAATTCAAAGCGGTGGTAAGAACTTGGGCTTGTATAACATTTTAATGCACTTTTCATATATACAATGGAATATAAATTAAAGTAACTTCATATATACAATAGAATTTGACTCAGCCATTAAAAAGAATGAAAGAATGCTATCTGCAGCAACATGGTTGGACCTAGAAACTGTCATGCTGAGTGAAGTAAGTTAGAGAAGGAAAAATATGACATCCTTTAAATGTGGAATCTAAAAGGAAATGATACAAACCAGCATATTTACGAAACAGAAACAGATTTATATTGCCAGGGGGAAAGAATAGGGGGAAGGGATAATCAGGGATGTACACACTGCTATGTTTTACATGGATAACTAACAAGGTCCTACTGTATAGCACAGGGAACTCTGCCCAGTGTTATGCGGCAACCTGGAGGGGAGGGGAGTTTGGGGAAGAATGGATACATGTATATGTATGGCTGAGACCCTTTGCCGTCCACGTGAAACTCTCACAACATTGTTAATCAGCTGTACTCCAATATAAAATAAAAAGTTATGCTGCTGCTGCTGCTAAGTCACTTCAGTCGTGTCTGACTCTGTGTGACCCCATAGACGGCAGCCCACCAGGTTCCCCCGTCCCTGGGATTCTCCAGGCAAGAACACTGGAGTGGGGTGCCATTGCTCAGAGAAGTGAGAAGACAAAGGAAAAAGACTTTGTGTTTCTAGGGGCGGCAAATTGTGGGAAGGCAAATGTAAGGGCTTCCCTGGTGGCTAAGTGGTAAAGAATCTGCCCGCCAATGCAGAAGATGCAGGTTTGATCCCTGGGTTTGGACAATCTCCTGGAGTAGGAATGGCAACCCACTCCAGTATTCTTGCTTGGGAAATCCCATGGACAGAGGAGCCTGGTGGATTATAGTCCATGGGCTCACAAAGAGCTGGACACGACTTAGTGACTAAGCGACAATAGCAACAAAAATATACGGGGAGATCAAAGGAGGATAAGGGTGAATTTTAGCCAAGTTTGTAGCTAGATTCCTCTAGTGCTGTCCTTGGGTTGATAAGAATCTAGAGTTGTTCCAGTGATTAACTTTTGTCCTTCCTAGTAGAAAGGAGTGGGGACATCTCTACAAATTTATTTCCTACATTTAGGCAAAAGGGGAAAGGCAAGTACAGGAAGCTTTTTTTGTATTTGCTTCTTATTTAGCTTCAGCTCAAAAAAATCCTTATGCCAAAGTGGCATGTTTTGGGGTCAAATATTCTGCTACCCTGAAGCAAACGTTTGTTGTTTTACCATATGTTATGGTTATCAGGGCATAACCTAGCCCAGTAGCTCTCAAAATAGGGTTTCTGGACTAGCCGCATCAGCTTCACCTGGGAACTTGTTAGAAATACTAATAATTCTCGAGCCCCACCCCAGACTTCAGTTCAGTGGCTCAGTTATGTCTGAGTCTTTGCGACCCTGTGGAGTTTCAGCTTCAGGATCAGTCCTTCCAGTGAATATTTAGGATAGATTTCCTTTAGGATGGACTGGTTGGATCTCCTTGCAGTCCGAGGGACTCTTAAGAGTCTTCTCCAGCACCACAGTTCAAAAGCATCAATTCTTCGGCACTCAGTTTTCTTTATAGTCCAACTCACACATCCATACATGACTTACTGAAGCTGAAACCCTGGGGTGGGGCTCAGCAGTTAGATTCTGAAACATGAAAACTGCTGTCCTAGGTGTTGTCAACTGATACTGCCATCTGGAAAACAGAGCAGGAGGAGTTACAATTCACAGAGAAAGTCATCCTGGTAAACTTGCAAAAACAAAGAATTAAATGGTGAGGCTCTTCATATCATAGGAATGAATTTTTAAGAAAAAAAACTTTTTACTTATCTCCAGCCTTCCTATCAAAATGGTGAAAACTGGTCACGTGGACAGTCTCCTACTGTGTCATATGACAGAAAACACTCTTGCAGAGGGAATACTCGAAATCCAACGTCACTGAAGCCAGAACTAGGCTAACGAAGACAAACCCAGAAATGCACTTTCCATGGAGATGGCCCTCCTTAGAGAATGCTCCTGGATACTTTGAATTGAAAAGAACATAAGACCCAATTCTCTCTTCTGCAAGGTGAGACAGAACTGCAGCAAAGGCTATTTGGTAATGGGCACTATTTAAATGAAACAAAAAGTACAGTGTCAAATGAATTGCTTTTTAAATTGTCAAATAAAAAGAGTCCATTCGTGCATATGAAATTATTCCAAGGGTTCTGTTAACTGAGAGCAGGTGAAAGGTGTCAGAGAAACGTTCTAACAAAGAGCAGGTTAAACGTTTCAAGACGGATACCTGATGACTCCTTTGCCTGTTTTCTATTCAGAAATGTCTATTTTCCCAGCCCTACATGAGCTCCGTGCACAACAGTTTTAAGAGAATATTGCATGCTCACTGTCTAAGTCATATCCAACTCTTTGCAACTCTGTGGACTATAGCCTGCCAGCCTCCTCTGTCCATGGGATTTTCCAGGCAAGAATACTGGAGTGAGTTGCCATTTTCTGCTTTAGGGGATCTTCCCAACCCAGGGATTGAACCCAAGTCTCCTGATTGGCAGGTGGACTCTTTACCATTGAACCACCTGAGTATCCTAGTAATAAGATTCCATTTTTAAAGTTCAATAAGTTTTTTTTAATTGAAACATAGTTGATTTACAATGTTGCATTAGTTTCAGCTGTACAGAAAAATGATTCAATTATATGTATATATGTGTGTGTGTTTTCAGATACTTTTCCCTTATGGGTTATTACAATATATTGAGTATATCTTCCTATGCTATGCAGTAGGTCCTTATTGGTTATCTATCTTACACACAGTAGTGTGTATATGTTTATCCCAAACTCCTAATTTGTCCTCTCCATGCCCCCCCAACACTTTCTCCTTTGGTAACCATAATTTTTTTTCTATGTCTTCAGGTCTAATTCTGTTTCCTAATACAAGTGAATAAGCTCACTTGTATTATTTTTTAGATTCTACAATAAGTGATATATAATATTTGTCTTTGGCTTATTTCACTTAGTAATCTGTAGGCCCATCCAAGTTGCTGCAAATGATATTATTTCATTCTTTTTAATGGCTGATATTCCATTGTACAAATATACCACATCTTCTTTACACACTCATTTGTCAATGGGCATTTAGGTGGCTTCCACGTCTTGGCTACTGTATTATAAATGTGCCGCAATGAATACTGAGGTGCATGTATAATATGCCATTTTGTTCATTCTGCTAAGCTGCTTCAGTCGTGTCTGACTCTGTGTGACCCCATAGACGGCAGCCCACCAGGCTCCCCCGTCTCTGGGATTTTCCAGGCAAGAACACTGGAGTGGGTTGCCATTTTCTTCTCCAATGCATGAAAGTAAAAACTGAAAGTGAAGTCACTCAGTCATGTCCAACTTTTAGCGACCCCATGGACTACAGCCTACCAGGCTCCTCTGTCCCTGGATTCTTCAGGCCAGAGTACTGGAGTGGGATATCACTGAGAGTTGCCTTAACCAATGTGATCTGAATGCTGTCTTGTGGATGGGATGAAAGCATATTATCACTTTAACTCTTTTTCCTTTGGCAAAAATAGGATGTCATCAGCTCTTTGCTAGCTTTGCAAATGCCACATTTAACACTGTTTTATGGCTTTTTATTTGCTATTGCTAAATAGCAATCTTTGTACAGCCTGGTCATTAAGAAAATTCTTCAAACATATGAAAAGTGGTTTTTTTTTGGTCACTGGCGGGGATGCTTGGTAGAGGTCACCCATATAGAGGGAGGTCCTCAATGGTAAGGCTGCTCTACAGACAAAACAGAACACTGAGCTGTTCTATACAGTGCCTACCCAGCTGTTTCCATCTCATTTACTCTAGGGGTTTCCACTGCAATTAGTCTTGTGTTCATGCCTTCAGTATCCGTGGGTACTGAAAAGGGACTATGGAAAATAATTAGTGAAACTTCTCCCTCCCCTGGCCCTCCAGGTACCTCTCACTTGTGTCACTGTGCCAGGCCAACACAAACAATGCTTAGTCTGAGAGGAACTGTGCAGATGGTGTCCCATTAGAATCAGTGGGACAGATTTTAAAGGGTCACGCTTCTGACACTTGAATGTACACACACACCTCTTAGGGGGTCTGGTTAAAAATTCATGTTCTCAGTAAGTCTGGGCTGGAACCCTAGAGCCTGAATTTCTTGCAAGCTCCCAGGCAATGCTTATGCTGCCGTGGACCACATTTTGAGTAATGATAAATAAAATAACACATCCTGCAAAAACAGTGACTTTTGTAACTGACTCTGTTAAACCGGCATTTATCTAAGGGTCTGGCTCCCCTTTGATTTGCGGTCCTTGAAAGCAGGAATTGGATAGTACACATATTTTAGTTGTTTTGTTCTCTGACTGGCACTTGGCGCTGATCCTGCACTCGGTGGGTGTGTATTTATTTAATTAAACAGACCTGGCCTTGTTCCAAAAAGGATTTTACATGGACTTAACCCCTAGCACGCTCTAACTAGGTGCTCCATGGCCAGGGAAAGAAGTCATTCCCAAGGGTTGAGGCCCTCTCGCTCAAGGTCCCCCACCACCTGCTTGCACCTGGATTACAACTCAGCGGCTGCTCTTCTGAAATTCTGCCTCCTGCCCCATTTTTAAAGCGGTTTACACTAGAGGGCCGATCAGAGAGAAGGAGGAAAAACAAAACCAAACCCAGAAAGCCCCGTGAAGCAGTACGGCTCCAGAACATCAAAAGCTCAACTCTCCGCGGCGGGGCGGCAGAACTCTCGGGTTTCTCTCCAACCGGTCTCCTGCGTTTTGCAGGTCAGCGTCGCGCCCCCGCCGCCGGCTCCCCCGCCCGCCCCGAGAGCCCTGCAGGAGCTGGTCCCCGCGGGCGCGAGCGCTTGTTGGCTTGGTGCAAGCGTGTTTGTTATCTCAGCTCGAGCAATTAATCTTCTCCTGCATCTCCCGCCCCGCGGGGGTGTAGAGGCCTCGAGTCGCCTCGGGGGTCGTGCAGGGCCCGGACTAAAGCGATCGTTCTACGGCAACCCTCGTTTCCAGAGTCCTTGCGGTGCCATAACCTGTTTCTCTCTGCAGCAGCCCCGCAGGGTTAGAGAAGGGCTAGTTTCGGCTCCGGAGGGGCAGGGAGAGAGAAAAAAGGAGAAGGAGGACGACTGTGTGGGTCAGTAGTTGAGCCTCGCCGGGGAAGGGAGGATCGCACCGGAGAGTGCGCCCTAGGGGTGGAGTACACGTGCTGGGTAGGAGGGGCGGGAGGGGAGGAGAAGGGAGGCGAGAGCCGCAGGCGGGAGGCGCCACGGCCTCGCAGACGCAGGCGCCGGTAGCCGGAGACAAAGTTCCCGGGGAGAGCTCGCCCCCGAGGGCCGACGTCTAGGTGGCTCGCGGCAGGGTCCCAGGTCCCGCGCGTCCAGTCTGCCTCCCAATTTGAACGCACTGGGCCGGCCCGGCTCGGCTCGCTGGGAAGCAGGGGAGCATCGCTGGCCGGCGACAGCCGCCAAACTTGGAGCGGGAGGATGCTACGAGTGGGAGCAGCGGCGCAGCGCGCGGGGGCGCACTGAGTACTCCCGCGGGCGCCCCGGGGCACTGCTCCCAGGGCTGCGGCCGGGCGAGGGCGCCGAGGCTGAGCGGGCAGGTAGCGGCACCGACGCCGGGACTGCGCCAGCCCTGCGATCCAGGGCCGCCAGCGCCACCGTGCCGGCGTCGCCTCCTTGCCGCCGAGCCATGGTGCCCGGAGCGCGCACACCGCGCGCGGGACTCTGAGCTCCGGCCGCGCCGCGCGCCCCCCACCTCCTCTCTCTGCTTCCCTGCCGAGCTCGCCCGCTGGCCATGAACCTTTGGCCTGGAGCCCCTGGCCTCTGAGCCTCGAGTCGCCCGCTCCAGTCCACGCCGCTCGGCCCCAGATAGCATTCCAGCCGCTGGGGCTCCCATCCTCTGTCAGAGGCGGCATCCAGGCGCTGCGGGATGGCGCTCCGCGGGCCCCCTGGGCCGCGCAAAGTTCGCAGGAGGCGAGAGATGCTGCCGCAGCAAGTTGGCTTCGTGTGCGCGATTTTGGCCCTGCTGTGCTGTGCGTCTGGCTTCTTTGGCAGCTGGGGTAGGTCATGGTGCGGGCCTGTCCGGGGAGTTGGGGGGTTTGGGCTGGAAAATCGCAGGGCAGTTCTGGGATGCGTTCCTTCTTTTTCCAGCCAGGTTAGCTCCAAGGGTTCATCCAGCCCCTCCCCATCAGGCAGGTAGAGCGCACCCAGGAGGGCTGATGGCTACGCTCTGAGCGCTGGTGCCTGTTCCCCTGAGCTGCGCGCGGCCGCTGGGGCTCAGAACACGGCTGCAGGTCTGTGTTACTAAGGCGAAAGCATGAACCACTGGCCCCTCGGCGCCAGAGTTCTTCCCTGGGAGTGCCCAGGGAGTGTGGGGAGCGCAGCGGCGAGGTCCGTGTATGGATTCTCTTGGCCTGGGGCGGACGAGACTGAATGGACCACCTTCCAGTTTTGCAGAGCACGGAAGACTGTTCTCCGCGTCCCTCGAAAACCCCAGGTTTTGAGACTGGAAACTGAGTCTCAGCTCTCGTCCCCGCCCCTGCCGAAGGGGCGCCCGGGGTGTCCTGACGCGTCCTCTCCAAACCCTAAAAATGGTGGGGCAGTCTGTCCCCTGGGGAGGTTGCCGCTGTGTTTCAAAATCACTTTTCAACTCCTGTTAATCCCCGCGGAATTAGAGTGCTGGTGCCTGGAACCGCTATCCACACGCCTTCCAACAGAGAAGAGACGAGGAAATTTGGGAGTTGCTTAGGATTTGCAAATTAAGATGGAGAGAAAAAGAAACTTGCAAAAAATGTTAGGGATGGAGTAGGGCATGTGAGCCCAGGTGGAGCCTTCAAAAGACATTCAGAATGGCTAACGTTCCTATTATATGGGTGCTGGGGACCTTTTAGTGTTGTTTTTAATATTCTATTTTAATTTTTAATGTTCTCTGGCAATTTTATTTCAACTTTTCAATTGAAGTATAGTTGATTGATAATGTGTTAGTTTCAGGTGTACAGCAAAGTAATTCAGTTATACATATATGTGCATATGTATGTATGTGTGTATTTTCAAACATTTAAGGAATCGCTCCAGTCCACGCCGCTCGGCCCCAGATAGCATTCCAGCCGCTGGGGCTCCCATCCTCTGTCAGAGGCGGCATCCAGGCGCTGCGGGATGGCGCTCCGCGGGCCCCCTGGGCCGCGCAAAGTTCGCAGGAGGCGAGAGATGCTGCCGCAGCAAGTTGGCTTCGTGTGCGCGATTTTGGCCCTGCTGTGCTGTGCGTCTGGCTTCTTTGGCAGCTGGGGTAGGTCATGGTGCGGGCCTGTCCGGGGAGTTGGGGGGTTTGGGCTGGAAAATCGCAGGGCAGTTCTGGGATGCGTTCCTTCTTTTTCCAGCCAGGTTAGCTCCAAGGGTTCATCCAGCCCCTCCCCATCAGGCAGGTAGAGCGCACCCAGGAGGGCTGATGGCTACGCTCTGAGCGCTGGTGCCTGTTCCCCTGAGCTGCGCGCGGCCGCTGGGGCTCAGAACACGGCTGCAGGTCTGTGTTACTAAGGCGAAAGCATGAACCACTGGCCCCTCGGCGCCAGAGTTCTGTCCCTGGGAGTGCCCAGGGAGTGTGGGGAGCGCAGCGGCGAGGTCCGTGTATGGATTCTCTTGGCCTGGGGCGGACGAGACTGAATGGACCACCTTCCAGTTTTGCAGAGCACGGAAGACTGTTCTCCGCGTCCCTCGAAAACCCCAGGTTTTGAGACTGGAAACTGAGTCTCAGCTCTCGTCCCCGCCCCTGCCGAAGGGGCGCCCGGGGTGTCCTGACGCGTCCTCTCCAAACCCTAAAAATGGTGGGGCAGTCTGTCCCCTGGGGAGGTTGCCGCTGTGTTTCAAAATCACTTTTCAACTCCTGTTAATCCCCGCGGAATTAGAGTGCTGGTGCCTGGAACCGCTATCCACACGCCTTCCAACAGAGAAGAGACGAGGAAATTTGGGAGTTGCTTAGGATTTGCAAATTAAGATGGAGAGAAAAAGAAACTTGCAAAAAATGTTAGGGATGGAGTAGGGCATGTGAGCCCAGGTGGAGCCTTCAAAAGACATTCAGAATGGCTAACGTTCCTATTATATGGGTGCTGGGGACCTTTTAGTGTTGTTTTTAATATTCTATTTTAATTTTTAATGTTCTCTGGCAATTTTATTTCAACTTTTCAATTGAAGTATAGTTGATTGATAATGTGTTAGTTTCAGGTGTACAGCAAAGTAATTCAGTTATACATATATGTGCATATGTATGTATGTGTGTATTTTCAAACATTTAAGGAATCGGAAGAAATGCTGTGATTTAACAATCAGGATATGGAGAATAAAGCAGATGGTACCTTCTTGAGTAGTTAGGGACAATTTAGAGAGGCTCAAATTGATTGATAAAAATCAGGTGGCACTTCATTAAACTTTATACAGCCTTTCAAAACTCAAACTTTGTGATTTGAGGATGAAAGATTAAACAAAACTTGCCCTTTCCAAAAGAAATCCAGAAAGGTTGTTTGAACACCATAGTAACTGGTGCTTTGCAGTTGGGCAAGTTGATGTGTTTTCTCCCTCAATTACACACTAGAAATAACAAAATACCTAGAGGCTCTTAGATGTCAGCATTATAGAAGAGGTATTATTACCCAGCGGAAGCAGTGTGCACCTCAGGAGAGGTAAATGAATACTTTAAAGGTCTTAAAGTGAGAATTATTTTTTATTTGCTGGATCAGGAAGGCCTTTAGGAGTTCAACTGCACTTGGTCATCAGCATCCACTCCAGTGATCTTCCTTGTTACTCAGTATGGCTCTTGGACCATCAGAATCAGTGTCACCTGGGAGCTTGTTTGTGGAGAATTCCAGGTCCTGGCTCAGACCTTCTGAATCAGAATATGCATTGTAACAAGGTTCCCAGGTGATTTGTATGCACATTCAAGGGGGCAAAGTCCTGGGACAGGCCCCATCACCTTTCTCCACTTGTTTGCTGACTATCCTTCGGGACTGGGATACCTGAGCACGTTTACCGGCTAAGAACTTAATGGTCACCTGTCTAAACCCTGTTTGCACTTGTGAGGGGCTGAGACTGAAGCAATCTTGGCCAAGGTCAGAGCACACGCTGACCTATCTGGGACTGGAAACAATGAACTAGGCCTAGGAAACAGACTACTGTAGGTGTGCAGGTGATACTGTGCTTCCAGTCACGGTATCACTCCCTGCAGATGGCTTTAAATAGTCAAACGGGGCTGTTGCTGACAGAGCTAGATATATGCTGTAAGGCCATTGTGAGAATGTAGGTGCCATGTTGATCTCGTGGTGTTTGTGACTTATTTTCCAATCCAGGGCACAGAACAGCTTCTGTGAGCAAATATGTTCTCCCAACACATGGAGAAATAGAAGGCTGATGGCACCAGTGAATGGGACTGAGGCAGCCAAGAATTGCACAGATCCCGGTAAGAGATTCTTCCCAAGGCATTTGACTTGGCCTCAAGATGGTATGGATGTAGACAGTCGTAACCAGAGCTGAGAAAAGATGGTTTTGTGACCCTGAATGGGAAAGGGTAGCAATAAGGAGTTGAAAGGTAACATACAGACATTAATCAGTTGTGCTGCTAAGCAACTCACATTCTTTATCCAACAACTGAAAAGGTCACATTTGAGAATTTTCCATTTTCAGTTTTCGTTCTCACAGTGCTACTAAAGGGTCAGTGTTCTGCCTCCACCCCCCCCCCAACCCACATCCCCAATTTTGTTTATCTGGATGTCTTTGTTTTCTCTCTCTTTTGCTCACTGAGTCCATCTGATGGAACTCCAGGGGCAGCGCACCCAGCTGCTCTGGGAGAGGACACTTTAGGATGGCCTACCAGGTCATACCACCCAGGGTCGCTGCAGGAGTGGGACACACTGGGGCCCCTTCTTTGGGAGAGGAATTCCAGGTATCGTTGCAACCTGAGAGATGGTTCTGCTTGCCCTGGGAGGTGGTTTGATGTTCCTCTTCAGACTTTTCCAGGGGGTCAGAGGCTGTAGGGACCCAGTCTTGTCTGTTCTTCTTGCCAGACACAGGCTTTGCTTAAATGGGTAGAGATTTCTTCCCAGGAGCTGTACTGGCAAGCTAACAAGAAGCTCAGACAGGCCAGATCTAGGTTTTAGCTTCAGCTCCCAGATTTGGGGCTCCTTGTACAAAGGACTCAATGGGATGATGCATTTGAAAGCTCATGAAGAGAACCATGAAGGGAACCATGAAGTTTTATCTTATTTTAAAAAATTGAAGTATAGTTCATTTCTAATGTGTTAGTTTCAAGTGTACAGCAAGGTGATTAAGTTCTATGTATATGTCTATTCTCTTTCAGATTCTTTTCCATTTAGGTTATTACAGAATGTTGAGTATAATCCCCCATACTATACAGCACAGGTTTATACTAGAAACCTTGCTGTTTACCTATTTTACGTATAAGAGTGTATATATGTTAATGCCAAGCACCTAATTTACCCCCACCTCCTCACTATACCCTGTGGTAACTGTAAGTTGCTTTCTAAGTCTGTGAGTCTATGTCTGTTTTATAAATAAGTTCATTTGTATCATTTTTTAAGCTTCTACATATAAGTGATATGATATTTGTCTTTCTTGCTTGATATGATAATCCCTAGGTCCATCCACGCTGCTGCAAATGGCATTATTTCACTCTTTCTTTTTAATAGCCAAGCAATATTCCCTTGTGTGCATATCTTCTTTATCCATTCATCTGTTGATAACAGTTAGGTTGCTTCTGTGTCTTTGTTGTAAATAGCTCTGCCATGAACATTGGGGAACATGGGGTGCGTATCTTTTCACATGAGAGTTTTCTCTGGATATATGCCCAGGAGTGGGAGTGCAGGATCACGTGGTAACTCTATGTTTAGTTTTTTAAGGAACCTCCATACTGTTCTCCATGGTGGCTTCACCACTTTACATTCCCAACGAGGGTGTAGGAGGGCTCCTTTTTCTCCACAGTCTATGGAGGTTTTATTTTAGATGGATACCACTCAGCTTTTCCACCAAGTTGCCAAGCAAGTCAGTCTTTTTAGATGTCTGTTTTCTTACCTGTAAAATGAGAAGAATACAACTTGGCCTCCTACTCTAGAGTTATTAGAAGAACCGGGTGAGGCTCTGCATGGGGCTGTATGAAAAAGGAACTAGAAACCCAGGCCAAAGGAACAGGTTAGGAGGCAGTCTTCCCGTGACTTATTCTCATGGGAGTGCCAGCAAAGCAGTGCTGTGCTCCGTTGTATCAAACACTTTGCGACCCTTGGACTGTAGCCCACCAGGCTCCTCTGTCCATGGGATTCTGCAAGAATACTGGAGTGGGTTGCCATTTCCTCCTCCGGGGGATCTTCCCCACCCAGGGACTGAACCCGCAACTCTTGTGTCTCCTGCATTGCCAGGCAGATTCTTTACCACTAGCGCCACCTGGGAAGCCCTTATTTCCACAGGCAAGTCTTTCCACATTTTACAGGTGGGTAAATACCTAAGGAGGAGACAGGAGTCACTCAAAGTCATGAAGCTTTTAAGTGCAGGAGCTGGTCCGGGAACCTAGGCCTATGGGTCTGAAATGTTTGGTTAGTTCCATGCACCGATGAAGGCCAGGGCCTTCCCTCAAAGCCTATTTTCAACACCATCAACTTCCCTTCCCTCAAAATGCTGTCAGAGGAGTCCATCTGGGACACAGAGGTTTAGCTAAATCTCTAAATTGGTCACCCTCTGCTCGGCGGGGATGGGGCCGGGTGAACTCCCAGAGAAGCAGCTGGGACTCCCTTTGAACTCCCACCTGTCCTGGTGACCCAGTGGGCAGCAGCGCCGCCCTGTCATTTCACCTCCCTCAGCACATTGTTCCAGCAGCAGGAAGTGGCTGACGCATGTGTGGGACTAACCCGTGAACATGTGTACAGCCAGAAACTGTGGCTGGGGCCCATCCTCTCATTCCAGTCTCCTGAGATGCTAAAATCAGCACTATCCATGTGGGGAGTGCTTTTTCACCCTGGGTAAAGAGGGGGAGTGTGTTCTGGACTGATTTCTAGCTCACCAAGCTCTCATCTTGGACTGGCTATATCTTCATCCTGTAGCTTCTGTCAAGTGTAGTCTGGGCACACTGGCCTAGTCAGGACCCTGTTTCTTAGCTTAGAGTCTCCTATGCCCTCCTGTTGCTCCTATCTCTTCAGTGTACTGTCTGATCAAAAGTTATTCCACTAACTATGGAGCAGTCAGCCCTATTTGGCAGGAATGCCTGGTTTTGTCCCCCTTCAAAGAAGGAAGCAGGGAAACTGGCAAAATGTTTAGCAACAAGTCACTTGGATTGGGCTTCCCAGTTGGCACAAGTGGTAAAGAACCCACCTGCCAGTGCAAGAGACATGAGAGACAAGGGTTTGATCCCTGGGTTGGGAAGACCCCCCTAGAGAAGGAAAGGGCAACTGACTCCAGTATTCTTGCCTGGAGAATCCCATGGACAGAAGAGCCTGGTGGGCTACAGTCCACGGAGTTCCAAAGAGTTCACTTTGTATCAGCTGTTTCTGGGATCGTGTCCTGCACATTAGAAAGGACTTGGTAAATATTGGTCAGGTGATGGAATGGAAGTGCGTTTTCCAACGTTAAACACCTCAGTGTTTTTGCAAAGATGAGGAACACAGGCTCAAAAGTTTAGTGACTTCCCAGGATCTCTTGGCCGCCATGAGCATCCTAGGGTCACCTGGCTCTGATCTCACGCCCTCCCTATCACACTTGCCCCCGCTCTCCGCCCGGGCCAGATGGGGCCGAAGCCTGAGTGCCCTTCCAGCCTCTGCATCTGAGGACCATGAGACTATCTAGCCCCCTTTCCATTTCACAAGTGGGCAGTTGGTGGAGGTAGAAGCAAGTATAAGAGGCAGCCCTTGTCATCAAGCACATCATAATCGAGTAGAGAAGACAGAGTCCCCCCCACCCAGGGGACTCAGTGACACCGGAGGACTGGGAGGTCCTCCAGGCAGCAGCCTCGCAGGACCACATCAGGGGCTTGGAGAACGGCGATGAGTCCAAGGCAGTTCTGCAGAGTCTGGGGGTCTAGATGAAGCAGGCCTCTGCTGCAGTGACAGAAAACCTCCCCAAGCTGGGTTTAGCCAAAAGGGGGCTTATTGGCTGAGATCAAAGGTGAACTGTGATGCTTACTTTCTGCCTCTGAGCTCAGATATCATCCAGCGTGCGGTGACCACAGCCCTGGCTTTAGGTCCTCCCAGACCCCAAAACGCTGGACAGAGTGCTGCTGGCTGAGGTGTTTCTGCAGAAGCCCCGAGGTTCTGGTGGGTTGGTGTGACTTGAGTCACATGACTTCCTTGAGCCAGCTGCTTGGCCAGGGGAGTGCTGGGCCTGGACCCGCTTAGAGTTCGGTCACAGACTCTGCATCTGGAGGGATGGGACTGAAGCTTCCTCCTCCAACACCTGAACTCCCCCTGGGAGCTGGCAGGGGTGGGCATTTTCAGAAGGTGGCTTTGTAGCAGTGCTGTTCTGGGGCTGCTGTATGAAGGTGGACCAGAGCTCCCTACCAGTTAGTGTCAGGGTTGCGGGGCTAGTGGTGACAAGGTGGCATTTGATGGCTGCCTTCTCTTCTGCACAGTTACAGGAGCTGCCCACAAAGAACCACAAGTTTCTTGCATCCTCTGAGAATCCACCGTGCATCCCTCCCCACCAGCTAGACTGCCCCCTTTGTGATCTACCAAATGGGGTCTTTTAGGGATGTGGTCTCCTCATGTGGTCTCTCCACATGTTTCTTCATGTGGAGCTTGAACAATGGTGTGCTGTGTCAGTTCCCAGACTGGAAGCATTGCCCACAGTAGGTGTTCAGCAAACATCAGTTCACATTTTCCTAAGAACCTCCAGGAAGGAAACGTGTCTTATTTTCTCTCCCCTCAGAGGGCAACCTGTGCGCCTGTCAGAGAGAGAGCTTTGTGTCCTAAAAACACAAATGGGACCCTGCTCTTGTCATCCCTTAAGACTCGAGGTGGGAAGTGGGCTCTTCTCAGCCTGGGGTCATCTCTTCATATCTCAGTAGTGTTTCTGTCTTGTTAGTTGTGCTTTAGTGTAATTCCCACTTGCTCCCCTGCCCCCACCCCCCGCTGACCTCATCACGTTATCCCATGTTGTTTTAATGACATATGTCTCTGCTGTCTAAAATACTTTAGTTATTTCTCATCTGTCTTCCCTTGCGGGCTACCTAGCTCACTGCTCTGTGTCCAGAAGCGTGATCCTTAGCCCTGGCCGCACGTTCAGATCACTGAGCACTTTATGTATTTCTGGTTGTACTGAGTCTTCATTGCTGCGCCTGGGCTTTCTTTAGTCGAGGAGCGCAGGGACTGCTCCGCGTGGTGGTGCCCAGGCCTCTCTCGCTGTGGGGCTCTAGGGCACACGGGCTTCAGTAGTTGCAGCACGCAGGCTCAGTAGTTGAGGTACATGGGCTCAGTGACCCCAAGGCATGTGGAATCTTCCTGGACCAGGTATCAAGCCTGTGTTGCCTGCATTGGCATGTGGATTCCTATCCATTGTGCCACCAGGGAAGTCCCCACTGAGCACTTTTGAAATGCCTGGGCCCCACCCTGGAGTGTCTGATTGCCTTTGTCTGGGGGAGAGCCCAGAAATCAGGACTTGTTCAGACCTCTCCAGCTTATTCCAAGTTGAAGCCAGAGCTGATGCACTTGCTGGGCTGGAGTCCTGCTGCTCGGTGCGGTTGGCATCACCTGGGAGCGTCAGGGATGCAGAGTTTCAGGCCCGCCCCAGACCTACTGCAGGGTCAGAGTCTGCATACTAACTCAATCCCCCAGGGCGCTCCCCTGCCCGCTGAAGGCCAGGCAGCAAGGGGTTAGAACACTGTCTGCCACTTTCAGTAAGTATCTGAATGTTAAATGAAGGCTTAGACTTGGTCTGACATAGTGACTCTCCTGAAACACAGTTTGGTTTCTTTTTAAATGTAGGGAAGCTAAAAAAAAAAAAAAAAACCACACACACAAAAACAAAAACAAGCTTTGTTTGACCACTGAAGTCTATGGAAAAGTCATTTATTTTTCTTCCCCCAGAGGCATTGAGTCCCTCCCTACAAAATGCATGAAATAGGAATAAAGGACAGTGACACTGAATCCTGTGGGAACTACCTTACTTTGGGCTGACAGAACAAAGCATTATAGGCTGGGTGGCTTAAAGAGCAGACATTTATTTTTTCAAACTTTTTTGGGGAGGATAATTGCTTTGCAATATCATGCTGGTTTCTGCCATATATCAGCATGAATCAGCCATAGGTATACATATGTCCTCTCCCTCTTGAAGCTCTCTCTCATCTCCTGCATCATCCCACCCCTCTAGGTTGTCACCGAGCTCTGGGCTGAGCTCCCTGAGTCCTACAGCAAATCCCCACGGGCTATGTGTTTTACATATGGTGATGTATATGTTTCCATACTACTCTCTCAATTCGGCGGCCTTCTCCTTCCCCACGTGTCCACAAATCTATTCTCTATGTCTGCATTTCCATTACTACCCTGCAAGTAGGTTTATCAGCAATATCTTTCTAGATCCCATATGCATGGATTAATATATGATATTTGTTCTTTCTCTTTCAAGAGCAGACATTTATTTCTGGCAGTTCTGGAGGCTGGGAAGTCTAAGATCAAGGTGTTGGCTAGTTCCATTCCTAGCTTGCTGATAGCTTTCTTCTTGCTGTGTGTCCATATGGTGGAGAGAGAACTGGAGGTCTGGTCTCCTTTCCCTTTATTAGAAGGGCACTAATCCTGTCATGTGGACTGCACCCTCCTGACCTCAAATAAATCTAATCGTTTCCCAAAGGCTGCACCTCCAAACACCATCACATTTGGGGGTTAGGTATTCAACGTAAGAGTTTCAGGGAGACACAAACCTTCAGTCTGCATCAGGACCCAAAGGTTTTCACACATCTCTTGATGGTGACAGCTGGAGTGTTTGAAGACAGTTGAGGGTGGGACCTGTGATTCTGGGAGGTTCTGAAGCTACAGATGCCTGAGCCTGGCACTTACCTGTGAGATCTAGTGATGGACACATTTTGTGGCTGACTTTTGGAGCTTCTGGTGACCACGTACTCCTCCACCCCCAATCTTCCAAGATAGATTCCTTTGTGTGATTGCCAGCTCCCACTGGCAACCAACCCAAAGTAGCCTTCTATGTCACTGATTCTCGGTTGCGCTTTTAACAGGCTCTATATTTATTGTTACCTTGTTTGCCTCTCTCAACTAGGATATAAAAGACAAGGCTCATTTGCTCTTTAAAACTGTAATAGGTACTTAGTGTTTCCTTTTGTAAAATGATGGTGGTAAGGGGGTGATAATTGCATTCATTTCACAGGGTTGTTAGAATTATATGAGTTAATACCCATCAAGCATTTATACACACATGTTCACACATCAGCTCCCATTTTCATGATTATTTTTTTAATCTGCTTATCCTGGAGATGACACAGTGCCTGTGTATTATAGGGGCTGGAAAACTATCTGTCAATTGAATTTTATGAGGACAAGTTAAGAAGGAAACATCTTATCACACATTGTTTATTTTCTCTTCTGGAAATACGTTTACGTTTCTTATTTGTTTTTAACCTTTTGGAGGTTTGGGATGCTGGAGGATGGTGCACCTTGCAGAACTTGCTTCTGAATAGAGAAACTGGTTTTCATCTCTTGGCATTTAGGTGGCGTTTTATCCTTGGCTTCTCAGCTGGGGTGGGAATGCCTTCCCCCATTCTTACACTGCCTTTCCCCACACATTTGAGATGGAATCAGTGGCCCTGACTCTGCCGTGTCACTCCTGTTCATTTGGGCTCCCTACATCCTGTGCCTTGTGCTTGAAAAGGAAGAGAGGAGCTTGGTTCCCCCCATTGATGCTAGAGGAATTTTCTTCATCATGTTTGATTTTCCTGCTTTTCACATATGTCTTTTGAAAGGGCTCACGGTGCTGTGTCTTTGCTTGGGTGGCCATAACAAGAATACCATAGGTTGGGTGGCTTAAAGAACAGAGATTATTTTCTCACCATTCTGGGGGCTGGAAATCCAAGATCAGGGTACCAGCATGGTCAGGCTCCTGTGAGAACGCGCTTCCTGGCCTGTGTGTATCCTCACGTGGCAGGAGAGAGCGAGTGAGAACAACTCTGCTGGCTCTTCCTGTGAGGCCACTAATCTCATCAGTTCCAAAGCCATCCTTCATGACTTGTGCCACCCCTGTGACCTCCCAGAGGCCCCATCTCTAACACCACTACCTTGGGAGGTGGGGGGTGCGGTTAGTGCTTCAGCAAAGGAATTTTGTGGGGACACCTTCAGTCCATATGGAGTAGGAAGTGGCAACCCACTCCAGTATTCTTGCCTGGAAAATTCCATGGACAGAGGCACCTGGCGGGCTGCAGTTCATGGGGATCACAAAAAAGTCAGACATGACTGAGCATGCACACATTCAGTCCATAAGACTGTCCACAGAAGGAAGGCAGAGGGGAAGAGAGGGCAAACAGGTTCTTGAGAGGCATGTGAAGATGAAGGGAGGTGCTAGATTTTCAGGAAAGCAGAGGCATTGGATCACATTCTAGGTGGAGGATATTTTGCAGTCAGCCTGGCTCTGATCTACTTTCCCTTTCTGTTCTGGGTCAAGGCTACATGTACAGACCAGGGGGAGATGAGAGGGGGTGGGTGGTGGGGGGTGTGATGTCCTGCACATAGGAGCTGGCATTGAGCCCAGTTAGGAGGACATGTGATCATGGAGCAGAAAACCACTGCTGTGGGTCCCTGTAGGCACCCCCGGTGTGGGGAGCAGAGGTGCAGAAAGCACAAGAAGGCAAGAGTAGGAGGAGGAGACCCAAAGCTGCAAAAAGTACATCAGGCCGCGTGGGTGTGGAGGTGAGGTGGTACCGGAGACGAGATGAGGTGTCTGGATTCTGAACGAACGTCTGTTCGGAGGCTGCTCCAGCAGGCTTGGGAGACAAGTCACACATCCCAAGTTTGAAAGTTGTTATGTAAAAGCAAATGCTGCTTTGGAAAAGCAAGAATTGAACTTATCCCTGGGGGCAGGGAGATCATGGTTCAGTTACTGTCCCAAGTGGCAGAGCAGGCGGTCCAGCCTGGGCAGGGGCTTTCCTGCAGGGGCAACCTCCAGAGGAGCCAGGTGACTTCTTGGGGCCGTTGTCACCATCTGCCTTGGAACAGAGATAGGCTGGCAGAGCCACAACTGGAGGCCAAGGAAGAGAACAGCCTGTCACCAGGGCCATTACTCTTGGCTTTTTTATGTGGGTGAAGTGGATATGTTAATACAGCGGATCAAGTGGTTTGGGAGCCAAAGTCTGGGTTCTAGTACTGGCTCTGCCAAGATCCTGCTTGGCCTTTGGGGTTGGTCTCTCGCCTTCTCTGCCCCCCTCCTTCCCCCACACCCCTGTCCCTCTCTCATGCCCCCAACCCTCCAAAGTGAGATTACATAGGATAAGTGCAAAGCCTTCCAGAGGCCAGAGAGTGGCCCTGTCCAGACAGCACTTTCCTCCTTGGACATGGCAGCTTGTGGTGGGGGAAGGCAGACATGTGAATTTGAGTCCCAGCTCACCCTTACTGGCCAGCCATGTGACCCTCAGCGAGTTATATAATCTCTCTAAGCTTCAGGTTTTCTCTTTTGTAAAATGAGGATAGTAGCATTTCCTACCTGCCTTGTAGGGCTGCTGCAAGCCTGAAATCCCATGATGGATGATTGAAGTATTTCAGGATAACTGGCACACAGTATCTGTGGCCATCATTGTAACCATGGCTAATACCAGCGTACTATGGGCAGGAGCTATTCCACGTGCCTTCTGTGTATTAACTTACTTATTCCTCATAAAAATCGTTTGGGTCAGTGCTATTAGTGTCTTCATTTTGAAGGTAAGGAAAAGGTGACTCAGAGAGGTTAAGTGACCAGTTCAAGGTCACCCAGCCAGCAAGAAGAGCCAGGTATGTGTGTGTGCAAGAGAGACTCCACAAACTTTGTTTTAGAGTTGTTTTAGGTTTTTAGAAAATTCGAGAAGAAAATAGAGTTCCTCTATTATTCCTCTTTTTCCCAGCTTCCCCATTAATACTTGGCGTTACTGCGGTACATTTGTTGCAGTTGATGAGCCAATATTTGTACATTATTGTTAACCAAACCATAGTTCACATCAGGATTCACCCTTCGTGTTGTGCAATCTCTGAGTTGTGATATAGACCTGTAATGACATTGTATCCACCGGAACAATATCCTGCAGAATGCTTTCACTGCCCTAAACATCCTCTGTGGGGCCAAGCTTTTTAATTTGGATGGTCTGAATTGTGTGCCTACATCCGTATCCATAATTATGAATAAACCAGGTGGAAAAAGACAATTTAGAGATGAGGTCTTGTGTTGTAATACCAGCCTCCATCACTGACTGGGTGCCCCCCGAAAGAAACAGGGAATGCCTGCCCATTGCAACAGCAAACATCTGTGTGGGCCTCTCTTCTTGGTGTGCTTCTAATACCAATTTGTTTGCAATCAAAAGTTGTTTTTTTTTTTTTCTTTTTGCCTTATCCAAACTATGGGGGCCATCTGCTAGCAATCTCGCCTCCTTGCTGGGCCATCTGCTCCCCCCGTTGACTTCCAGATTCTCCGCTCCTGACGCCATGCGGGCCTCCCGCAATCCAGAGCGCCCACTCGGCTTCCTCTTGAACTCTGAGGAACGTTCCTCCTTGAGTTAAAAATGGAAATCATTAAGCATTGCCATGTGTTGCCTTGGGTGGAAGAGATCCAGCCGTTCAACTCAATAGCAAAGTCAAATGCTTGAAAGGGTCTTTTTTTTTTAAACAAACAAACAAACAAACATTGTCCATTATGAAGAGGCCATTGGAGCATAGCATTTGACGAAAAAAGAAGAAAAATAAATGTGCCGGAATAATTTACAGTTTCTTCTGAAAGGGCAGTGCATGTCCCCTTTGGGAAAGGAATTGGAAGGTCACTATGTGGCTGAGAAGCAGAGGAGCTCGCTGCCCAGTGGCTTGTCCCCTTGCACATGGGAAGGTGCCCCCAGATTCTGAGTCATGGCAACCTTTGCTAATTCAGCACAGGAAGGGGCTGCAGCTCTCGGTCCCAAGACATTGCCTGAGGACCTAATGGCAATGTGTATTTCTCAACTGTCTACAAAGCCTGAGATCTGTCTCTTATACACATCTCACGCATCTGTTAACCAGCATCCACAGAGGGCCGTGTTGCTTTCTCCCTCTCTCTCAACTTGTATGTCTTTTGCGGCACTGCCTGAAATTATGAAGTTCTTGGACAGCTCTGGG